>MU826874.1:59117-225643 GCA_029204205.1 Desmophyllum pertusum | reverse complement strand
CCGGACGGGAAGAAATGTAGGTTCTCGTATAGTGTGCTACGTTTATTTGCGAACTTCATTTTTGTGTCAAATGGTCAGATGGGATCGATAGTCCTCGATTATCGATCATTCAGTTTTTGTTGTCGATTAATCATTTATGAGCCGAATTTACATTTTACTGTAGCTTAATTCAGCCTGTCATTTCGACGGTTTAAGTGCTGCAAATTTACAGAATAACTGTTATTCCTGGTCTGTTATAATTCTTCATCCCCACCTCAAGACACGAAAGACCATCAAGACCATCAAATTTCATTTGATGAAGTCGTACGATTTGAACAATTTCATACTTCTGCCTTCTCAAAACAGACACGAGATCGCATCACCAAACAGCTTTCTATGGCGTTATCGAATTTACCATTACTGCTTCGTTTGATTCTTCAGTTATGTTGCGATCATAAAATAAATCTTCTTTAAATAATGTAAACTGTAGAGATCGAGAACAAACAACATAAGGTTTACTTACCGCGACGTTCAGTTCAGTTCGCTTTGTGAAATGAAAGGGGGTTCCCCGACATTCCGAGGAAAGCGGACTAATTATATCATATATTACGTCATGCGGGGAATCTTTTCAAATGCAAATATATTAACCTCGATTTCAAGCTAGTTCATTCCAACCGTGAGAATACGATTATGTTTTTGTTACTATAACGTAATTTGAAAAACGTTCAGCGCGAATAAAACAATTGATTTCGAATTTTGTAAGATTTGACAGACTCCGGTTTATAAAAAAAAATACAGACCGTAGTGAATAGGAAATTTATTTGCGAAAGTACTGTTTTCAATTTTGTCTTATAGTCCAGTCATTTTGTGGAAAAACAAATCGGTCAACCTGCAACAGAAGGTATATCAACGGTTTTAGTGTCAGAAATATGTCCTTAATAACATATCAAAAGTCGGTTGCTTCTGTAGGTACAGGATCACAGTATACGTCATCATATTGTCGCTAAATAAAAAGTCACGTGATCATCAAAAGGTTAGGATTTTTTGCAAAAAACTGAGGACTAATTTGACTGTTTCATGCTTGTTTCTAGGGGAACATTTCATTTTTGCATCCATTACTTTTAACCCTATTCAGACAGGGGTGAGGGAGGGGGGGGGGGGGGGGGAGGGGGGATCTGCCAGCCGAGACTTTGACCGTTAATAACTTTTTAAATATCAAAGTAAAAGCCGCCAATCTTTTCGACTTTACCTAAAATTTATCTGGGAACAATTTGGTATGACATTGTTTACGGAGCTTGCTGTTACCATGGCAACCATGTTTTTTTGGAAGAAACTAACTTTCCAGCAATAACTTTTTTGTCATTTCAGCATTATTTTATTGGTTTTCTTTACCTTTGAGTTATGTTTGGCGGTTTTCAATCGAGAAAAGAAATCCAAGAAATCAAGAAATCCAAGATGGCGGATGCAAGATGGCGGCTGTTCGGAAGTCATGACGTTACGTCAAGATCTCATCTCGTGTTTCATACGTCAAAAGAAACATTTGTAGACGTACTAATAATATATATCCTCTAAGTTTCATTGTCGTAGCTTTAATAATCTTGGAGAAACGGAGTAGAGCCGAAATCCCCCCCCCCCCCCGTCGTTTTTTTTTAATACTCTTCATCACTGTCCAAGTCCTCCTCGTCCTCTAAGCTGTTGTCTTCCTCCTTGTTAGCAGATGGCTGGTTTTCACAGTTGGACAGTCTGCACATGTCTGTGCACCTCGTGCCATTAGCCATTGGGTGTCCTTATTGACTGTGACATATGTAGTCTGATCTACAGGTATCCTTCGAAATGGGTTGTTCTTCGACAGCTGAACGGAAAAAACAGCCTTGCTTGAACGCCTTATGAACACCTGGATTAGTCTCGGAAAGATTAGTCATCTGCGCATGATAAGGAGTCAGGTGCACCATGGAATCATCATTCAAATGGCGTTGAGATACAGATCCCATCTGCCCTCGCGAGCGCATGTAAAAGGCCGAGGACCACGCCCTCCACCATATCCACGTATGACATCCAAAAAGATGACAATTCTCCATTATTACAGCGTAGCTTCTCGAGAAACTCTCTTCCAGGCGGTCATTTGACGGCGACTTCGGATCGAGAAGATCGTCGAACACCTCCTGCTTTAGATCACTTGCCATGGTATTCCCCGCTCCAGTAATAGATTGACAGTGACGAAGAGCTCGGGATTATTGCTCTCCAGCCACTTCATAATTATATAAATTCATCCCACACAAGTCGCATCAGACCTTCATACACATACTTGTCGGCCCTTACAGCTTGATTATACTGCTTGCCATCAAGGACACCATTAATTGACCCCTCCACCACTATCTGAGACTTTATAATCCATCAAATATTTTTCTCGCGCGCGATTGGTATAAACACGTCACGTGACGCAGCCAAAACTGGGGAATATCCGGGTGATATTCCCCAAGTGATATTCCCCAGTTTTGAAAATTTGCGTTTCACGTTCGCAGGTTCAGTTTTCATCTCAAATAAATTGACTAAATTAAATAAAACTGATTGTTTTGAACAGACTAGAAATATTTTTGAACGCCAACAGAATTATTTTGATGTTTACCAGCCTGGCCGACCGAGATCTTCCACAGCAAACAGAGCAACCTCGCGAAAATTTGCCTTCAAATTGTCGAAAAATTCCACTAAGGCGGCCGCCATTTTGAAGACTACCCAGCAACCTGGCAGCATAATCGTGACGTCATTCCGTCCAATTACGCTTCCCGCCAATTCAGGTTGGACGATTATGCTGCCAGGTTGCTGAGTAGTCTTCAAAATGGCGGCGGTCAAGTCGAATTTTTCGACACTTTGAAGGCAATATTCGCGAGGTTACGAGGGTCTTTGGAACTTCAAACTACGGTCAGTAATTCATCTTCATTATATACTTTTTATATAGGTAGTGAGAAAAAAATGCCGCTTTCTGGAGTGACCTTCTCCTTTAAGTCACTTCATTGGTACCAACTTGATATAATAACATTCGATAACCCCTGGATAACACTTTCAATTGTTTGTTATCAATTGACCTGAAAGCCATGCACTGCATTGATAACCTTTGTTTTTGCGTAGTCTAATTTGAACAATCTAGTGCTTACTAAAAATAAATCATTTTCGATAAGACATTACGGGTGGAGGGGTAGGGGGGGGGGGGGGGGGTCAGAAAAACGTTTGCAGTTCACAGCAACTGCTTGCCTATCAAGCATTTTCCAACTCTACAGTAATTCTGAGCTTCATAAAAAACACGAATAACTTTATTTCCCCCGGATGATACGGACAACCAGATTTTCGGGGTCTGACTCATGGACTATCTGCGGTCGTTGCAGGCGTGTCCTTTCCTTCCTCACCCCTCCCTCCTCACAATTTTTTTTTCGTGCTCCATGCCTTTACGCGCCTCCCGCGCTCTCGGAAAGGAAACGACTGCCTACGCAGGCTGGGAAAAAGAGAACCGAAAAGCAAACAACTAAAACTAAGGAATTGAGTCTAAACACGGCGATTTGTAATTTTAAACCGCAAGTAAGAGTGTGAAACTGATTTCCAAAAACAAACAAACTCCGACTCAAACTAACTGTCGATTAAATCAAATGAACACTCGCCTTTTTTAAGAAACTGCAAGCTCTTTAATTCCACTGCTTACTTCTCCATTCTCTTGACAACAATAAGAGGGCAATATATTGTGAGAAATTCAGTAAAAGCTTCTTCGCATCGACCTTCGCACGTTGCTGAAATTAAAATGTTTTCGCTTGGGTAGCGCATGCCTGGCGGCAAAGTCCATCTGTTTACCGTGGGCAGCAAGATCGGATAATCTTGCCCGCTCCGGAACCAATCAGATTGCAGGATTCGTAGCCGCCCGCTCGCGCATTGAGAAAAAAAATAAATCGAGTTATGATGCACTTGGGAAGGAAGCATTCGATTTAATCGTTTTAAACAGTCTTTTATAATGACAAATAATAGGATTAAAGGATATCAAGAGAGGATGATCTAAAAGAAACAACATTCCCCTATACATGGGCCTCTTCCAATGATAATTTTGTTCAATCTAATTTAGTGCGTGGTCATACTGCGCGGCTATTTTAAGGAAGACACCTGATTGGTCAGTTCTTTTCAGGAACTGACGAAGCTTTTCTCGAATGCTCATTGCGCTCGGGATGACAAAACACACTAACGCGATCACATCTTTAAATTTCGATTTACGATTTCAGTAGATGGACGTCAACACGACGGCGAGAAAAATATTCGCAAAGACATCTGAATCCTCTGATCATTGGCCGCGCGACCATGGGGACATGGGGATGTGTTCTCTTAGATCATCCTCTCTTGAGGATATCCATCTCTGTTATTCTGTTTCGCATTCAACTCAGGCGCGTGATGAGATTTGAACTTCTGCATTGTGTTCGTTATAACATGGATTTCGTTTATACCGGGATTCGTTATATCGGGGTTCTGTTCCATACATTTACTGCAACTTTGGCCGGGCTGAAGAATATCGTTTCGTCATACCGGGGACTTCGTTATATTGGGGTTCCACTGTATTTGCTTTTTAATCAAGCTACTTGATGGAAGTTTAAGGCCAAGCGAAACATTCCAACATCGAAGGAGGTCATCCTAAAGATACAGTTTTCATCTCCTCTAGCGACAAGGAGAGAAATTTCCTAAACAGCCTGTCCAAATTGCTTGAGGTGAATTTCTTTTCCAGAAGACTGCTTATTCCTGTGGACTTGTGCCTTCAGTTATACTTCTGTGTGGAGCAGAACTCGGTCCAGCCTCAAGGGAACTGAAAACAACCACGGAATTCGTCAATAACAATATTTACATTTGGTTAATTATTTTACTGCTAAAATACTGATATACAGTGGAATCCCGATTTCTCGAACCCTCGTGAATTTCTCAAACATCGCGATAACTCGAACCAAAAACCGTTTCCCTTGGATTTGTTTCCCTGTAATTTTACCCCCGATAGTTTCGAGCTCCCGATTTCTCGAAACAATTTTCGTTTCCCTTGGAGGTTCGAGAAACTGGATCCCACTGTATATGTACCTGTACTAGACTTACGAGCAGTACCTCTTTCCCTATATCCATCGAGCGAAAAGCAATAATATGCCCCTGGCCCAGATTTGTCCCGGCCGTATTTTCCCTCAAAACTTTATTTCATCTCCCTCGACGGACTTAGGGAAAGAAGGACATTACGTAGAGGAAATATCAATAGAAAGATTTTAATCAGTAAGTGACACAAGCTAGTCCGAAAACTAGGTTGAAATGTGAAAAACGTTCCGTATACACCGAATTCATAAATGGCCGCCCTCCAATTTTTTGTTTGGTTAGGTTTTCAATGAAATTTATGCTAATCACATTAAAGGTACTGAAAAATATGTTGTCTCGAGAAGTTTGAGCTTCTTTTGTTCAACGGGTCCAAAGTTATGGCTCATTCAAATTTAAGACATTTGTATGGGAAATCACAACCTATCCTAACTAGCCTCACTTTCATGTGTTGCCAAAATTGAAATGTCTATAACTAAAGAATGGATTGAATAACAAGAAAGAGCATGTCAAAATGAATCATTATGTGTAGTTTTAAGGCCATATTCATATTTGAGGAGAAGTTATAGCCTTTTCAATTTGGAAAAAAACATGAAAGCGAGGCTTTTTAGGATAGGTTATGATTTCCCATACAAATGTCTTAAATTTAATTGAGCCATAACTTCCAATGGTGATATATTTTGCAGTGCACATCATGGATGTGGTATCATCAATTTCTTTAAAACTTAGTCAAGCAAAAAATTGGATGGCGGCCATTTATGAATAGGGGCTGCTAGGATCGATTATAAATTTTTTGTCGATGACTGAGAATGTGTGGAAAGCGCAAATTATAGTATATTGCTTACCGCTGACTAATAGTGGGCGGCAATGTGTTGAGAGTGGTTTGGTCTCCCACCATACAGTTGTGACTTGTCACATTAGTCTGATGCCAGTGATACTCTGAAACAAGATGATAAAAGGCTCTCTCGTTCATGAATAAATTATTATGTATAAATTAATAGCGCGATAAAAGTTTACAGCTCATCGACCGAGCGAGTGAAATTTGTCCACCAAATGCTATAACTTATTCATTGCTTTCGCATTCACAAGTTAAAAATGGTGGACAAATAAGAAATCCATTAATTATGAGCGATTAAGGTGGCTCCAAACGGTTTACAGCCCTTGTGCTTTGATATATCGATATTACCACCCTATATAATCCACCGCACGGAAAAAGATGGCGACTGGTACATTTACCCATAGTTCTTAGCGCAAGAAAACCCTAAAAACGCTCATAAAAACGCACAGAAAAGTAAGTTTCTAAACACTTCAAACCTAGCATACACAATTTTGTTACTATAGGGACGAATTTCGCAAAAATAAATAGAGGTTATTCAGCGGAAAGTTGTGTAATACGGCTGGGTATTTTTACGAGTCAGTTTTTATTTTTTCGAGCCTTTAGGCGAGAAAAAATAAAAACTGACGAGTAAAAATGCACAGTCGTATTACACAACTTTCCGCTGAATAAATTGTTTATTAAACGACATAATATCTTTCCTAAAATATAGGCTTTCAACAGTGTTTTCCGTTAGCGCGCGGTCAGGGGGACTGAGACCCGTGTAATACGGTCTCATATCTGCTCTCCTCTTTGTGCGTATTCGCACTCTAAAACGTCACGTCGTATAATAAATGTGCCTATTGGCTGTGTTAGGTTCGCAAGGTATTGTGGTAAAATGTACAGCCGCCATCTTTTCCGTACGATGGATTATAGTGGTTGATGTAAAACAAATGATATCAAACTAATGTCCAATTATTAATGCTTATTATTATTATAGCCGGAACAGTTATGATCACCTTCTTAAACATAATAGGTTACCATAGCAACAGTAAAACCTGTCAAAAAGCACCCTTAATTTTAGCTTTAAATGCTTATCACTCAAAAACGAGCTCGATGACCCCCATTTCCAGATTTTCTTCGCTTTTTAAATAACACGTGAACTCTGAAGTCAAAACCCAACTATTAAACGATTAGTTTACATTTTTCACTGCCGTCGATCATAATTACGACGGCAACCAACGGATCCTGAACTGATAGAAACAAACAAAATGAATCGAAATCTACCAATCAAGACCCACGGACGCCGGACGCGACTTTTGAACCCGTTGAAGTGAACTTCTGTTTCCTGACACGTCCGCTACGATGACTGACGACAGCGAAACATGTAAGTCATTGAATGGCGCAGTAAAAAATCTCAGGAATTCAGAGCCAAGTTAAATTTAAGTTAAGGCGGGGGTACACGTGAATTTCAGTGAAATTTTAAGAGGTTTAAAGAAGGGATAGAAAAATAAAAAGATTTTTGGAACAGCAACAACAGTGATACCCACGCGGGTGTTCTTGCGTGGTTATCAACTGTCTGTTGGCGTCCACTTACTAATTTTTAACTTCAAATTCTAATTTTAAAACTACATTTAAATATTAAATATTTCTTATTTCCCTAAATTTTACAGCTCCTTTGAGAAAAACTATTTCCTCCCAAAACATACCCAAAAATCTCCCAAAAATTTACAAAACACCCCATAACATAGATTCATGGGATGAGCATAGAGTTTTTGGATTGCTTAAAACGTGAACGAGATATTTCCATTCAGGTGGACCCCCGCCTTAAAAACAGCGATAGTTATTACAGTTAATCTAATTCTGCCTGGGGTTTTTTTCGGTTTTTTTTTCCACTTGTATTTAACATGATTTAACGCTATGAAAACGAAACTTATATGGTGTGTAAATCATCCAAAAATGTTTATCTTGACATGAGATGAGCAGAGAGTTTTTGGATTGCTTGAAACGTGAACGAGATATTTCCATTAAACCCATGTTAAGTGGCGGGAAAATGGCATTCATGTGTACCCCCGCCTTAAAGGCACAAACTGATCTGCATACAAATGAACGAGAAAACTACATTTTATTCCCGGGGGATACTCCCAAAAAAATTGGGTGGGGGTGTGCCGCTGGGCTATAAAAACCCTTACCCTGTACCAGACAACAAAACGCTAATTTTGCGACCCTGTTCCAGACTAAATGTTGAAAAAAGATACCCTGTTCCAGACGATTTTTTTCTAACCCAAAAGGCTAAACTAGTGAGCAGCACCGCGAACGTGTAGTTGTAAAGCTTCTTTAATACTCCTACGCGTTTTGTTTCGCCTGACTAACGTAGACTTCGTCTACCCTACTCCAGAATATCAATTACCGATCTTCGTGCCAACTTCTGGGAAACTGATACCCTGTTCCAGACCAAAAAAATGCCTTTTGGTATACTCGGTTCCAGACCAAAATGCTCAAAAACCATACCCTGTCCAGCGGCACGTACCTATATAGCGTATATAAGGGAGGAACCCCCCCCCCCCACATCCCCCGGGATTTTATTACCTATTTTATTACCTATTTTATTACCTATTTTATTACCTATTTTATTACACTGTATTTGGCGGTGTGACTGTATCTGTTGCGAGGCAAAAGATTCCATGGGAAAATGTCCATCATCAGAATTCCATGGCAATGCGAGAGCTGCTGCTTCATCAGGCATCAGTGATTCACTTGGACCTTACAAAAGAGGACATAAATGACAACAAAGAATGCAGAGTAAGGAAAATGTAAAAAAGTGTTACGAAAATGAAGTCGACTATTGGTGGTTACATCATCATTGTTACAAAAACTGTTTGCTTGCATGAACAACATCAGGGAAACTAACAGGCTAGAGAGCAAATAGAACGAACCATTTTGTCCAAATTACAGCTTTGTGAAGTTTTTCATAACCGAGTTATTAGGAAAATAGTTCTGAGAAAATGACAGTATTTAGTATAGACTGTTTGCAGTCTCTCCCGAAATCATGAAAGGAGCACCTGGCGAGGGCTTGGGATCGGAAGGGATTGGGGCGACACAAGGGTTCCGGTGTCTAGTCCCAACCCCTTCTCGTCTATCCCTCTACGGCTAAGAGAAAAGTGGGACTACAAACATGTAGTACAATGTGACACACACCAATATGGCGACCAGAAAATTGTACAAAATGAAAACTAAAAAGTAGATTTTACCATCAATATCACTACGGTATGTTTCGCATATATAAACAATAGCCTCCATTTGGGGAGGAAATATGCTCGGATATTTGTCCGCGGACATTATCTGTTCCGAGAAACGAACAGTTTTCCGAGAGCGAAGCTCGAGGAAAACTGTGAGCTTCGAGGAAACAGATAATGTCCAAGGACAAATATCCGAGCATATTTGTGAAGCCAAATGGAGGCTATTGTAGTTATTATCCTTCAAATATTTTTTCACAAGGCCGCTCTGTTTGCCGTGGAAGATCTCGGTCGGCCAAGCTGTTAAACATCAAAATAATTCTGTTGGCGTTCAAAAATATTTCTAGTCTGTTCAAACAATCAGTTTTATTTAATTTAGCAATTTATTTGAGACGAAAACTGAACCTGCGAACGTGAAACGCAAATTTTCAAAACTGGGGAATATCACTTGGGGAATATCACTCGGATATTCCCCAGTTTTGGCTGCGTCACGTGACGTGTTTAGACCAATCGTGCGCCGAGAAAATTTTTTGGATGGATTATAACTTTAGATATCACTTCTAAATTATTATCACGCCAGAAAATTTAAAAATGGCGTAAAAAATTTCCGATATGTGGAAAAAATGATGGTGAATTTTACACTTGTTAGCGAGAAAGATGTTTAATCAGTCAGTGACACAAGATACTCGTAAAAAATTCCGATCGATCGAGTTTTCACAACTACAAGAGACTCGTGGGAGCTTAGGCCATATGACTAGGTTCAAATGTGACAAACATCCCGCATACTTCTAGAAACTGTTTTTTACACGTAGAATTTGAAAAGAATGTCTTGGTAGGTTTAACAGTGTCGTAGGTTTTAGAATTATGACGTCAGATGAAAACAACGAATGTCTGGGCCAGTTTGTTCAAAGGGTGGATAACGCTATCCACCGGATAAATCACTACCCAACGGATAGCGTAGTTTGTTTTGTTAACATTTATCCACTGGATAGCGGTTTATCCGGTGGATAGCGTTATCCACCCTTTGAACAACTGGGGCCAGGTGTTTTGAAGCGATGTTCGCTAAATCTCATCAAGGTACACCTGCCAACTCTCACACATTCTGCATGAGTCCTCACGCTTACAGCTCCAAAACTTTAATCTCGCACAAACGGCCGAATCTCTCGTGCCTGGCTCACAAATTTGAGCTTGTAAACCTCGTATGAACCATTTTCGTAAAAAAAATGTAACACTGATCCAATAATTTTCCATGTAAACAACACTTTAGTTGTTACAGATCCTTCACTTTTGAAGGGAAAAGACATGAAAACAAGGTGGGTTTTTCGGGCGATTCCAGACATCAGAAATCTTCGGAGCACCTTCGGAAGACTTTGGAAAATCTTCATGCGTCTTCGGCCGTCGTCGGGTCCCAGTCTTCGGAAGTCGTGACCCAGGATATAAATCTCACGAATTTGACTCACACAAAAAGTTCGCAGGTCAGTAATAAGGTCAACTACAAGGGAATAATTAAAACTTACCTATAAGCCGTACTTCAGGTGTGCAAGCACGTTCTGCGGACGAATCGGCATGAGCCACAAAGTCCTTACTGTCAAGGAAAATTGCCTCAGACTCCCATTTATAAAACAGGCGGAGACTTAGAACCGTTCCTAGAGGCTTTGTGGCAGGGGCACGCATCGTGAGGTGACACCGGGTGATCTGTGACCCTTTCCAGTCCACCACTTCTTCTCGTAGTTCTCTTTTAAGGACGTCGTCTACCAACAGTGAGAGTTTCTTCTTTTGTGTTGAACACAGGACTACTCGAATATCTTGTGAATCGCTAACATTTAGCTTTATCACTGCGACGTCAGTGGAATGCCGAGTCATGCACGTGTCAAACGCTTCCTCTGCAGATGCAGGAAGTGTGATCACGGACTGAAATGCTCCTACTTGCCCTTTGCTGTGAACACGTGCAGCTGCATGAAGCATTAGTTCTTCTTCCGATTCTTTCCGGGGGAAGAACACCTGAGAGTATGTGTCACTGTCCGTATCGTGCACTACGCTTTCACGTTTGCATGTCACGGGGTGATTTGTTGAGTCGGTCAGTTCAAATCTCACCAGTTTGGCTGGATCAAACTTGGCAAAATGTATCAGAGTTGACGAAACGTAAAAAAAATCACGCACGGAGACTTCGTCAACATGCTCATCTGACATGATGCCTCTTATACGACACGAAAACCGTTCTAATCTCTTGTGCAATCGAACATCTTGTGGACGTTTCTGGAAGAAGGGCTTGAGAAGATCCAGTAGGGAATAAACCCCAGACTACTGCCCCAATTGCGAATTAGTTCGGTGGAGTGTTGGCTGTCACGGTTTTTCAAACACATATTTTCAAGGATCTTACAAACTTCACATACAAGTTGTCGGATGTTATGGTTCTGTTCAGCTTCTCGGACATCAGACGCAAGTTGGTCCAAGGTTTCCTTGTGCAGTCCTCTCAGGCCATTTTGGACATCTAGAATCATTTCATCGCGAAAGATTGCTTTGACGTCTTGAATGAGGTGAGGAATAATGGCTAGGAAATGTTTAGCCATTGACTCTTCAGACGAAGAACTCATCTGTTCATATTTTGATGCAGTGTCTTTGGATATTTGTGGGTAAATTTCGAGATATTTTCCATAGCTTTGGTACGAAGCTACTCTTCCCACGTCTTCAACGGAACTCTCCAACTCAATGCAACAATCTCGTAACACCGTTTCGCAAAGGTCTTGAATTTTACCGCAGAAATATGTTGTCAACTCTGCATTCTTGATTTTCAAGTCCGAGATCTTGACTGCAAGTTCTCTTAAGTTTCTGATGTGCATTTGTCCTCTTTGTGTCACTTTGTAGTCTAAAGAGACAACGAAGATACAATAGTAAAAGTAACTACTGGTGAGGTCGGTACTTTGGGAGTCATAAATGGTCATCAATTTTCTCTGGTAGCCTTTTTCGTTTGATGAGTCGTGTTCTAAGAGGTTCCTTTTGGGGAGACTCAATCAGCCTATAAGATTAGGATCGATTAACATCGGTTTGCAATGTTTGATATGGGGTTGTCGTTTTTGGGTCTGTAAAAGTTGAGGTACAGTGAACACTCTCTAAGGTGGGAGTCCTTGTATTGGAACCAGTTCTATCTGTCCATCTTCTAGAGGTGTCCGCCTTACAGTGGTGTCCGCTTCAGTTGAGATATTTCACTTCTTGGGAAGTTGATTTATCATTTCTCACTTATGTAATTTAGGAGTGTTTCAAAGTTGCGTCTTCATTCGCAACTCTCCATATATTTTGTTCTTGCGTACCCATCCCCGTGCAGTATACTATATATCACTTTGGCATGTAAAACTGATAAAATAAAAACATGAAAAATGTATTTGCAGTTTGCAACTAAATGGCTGAGCCGAGCGGCCATACCAATGATTTAATGGCTGATCGAAGGTATTCTTTGCCAATTGTATCTGCTCTTTCCCTTTTGATTGCATTATCTTCGCAGCGTATATAGCCTGCGTAAATAGGTTTCTCTATATGCACGCTCAATTCAGTTGAGCGCGCGATTTGCTCTATTTGCAGGGTTGCGTTGACCAAGTCCGCCTCCACACCAATGCGTTTTCCTTTGAAAACGCGTACTTTTCGATGCGTTTTCCCCTATCGTCCACATTAATACAACGATAGAAAACGCTGATCGTTTCATCGGCAACGCATACAGTTGAAAACGTTGTCCAGAGTGGAGACATTTGAAAACGGAGCCCTGTCGCATTAGTGTGGACGGCGAAAACTGGCGGAGGCTTTCGAAAACGCTGACATTCACGCACGTCATTCATTGACGTCTATTTGTCGCATGCGCAGACTGTTGTAGTGTTTTCGAGCGTATTCGAGCGTTTTAGGCCCCGTCCACACTCATGCGTTTTCGTTTGAAAACGCATACCTTTCGATGCGTTTTCGCCTATCGTCCACACTACAACGATCGAAAACGCTGATCGTTTTCATCGAAAACGCATACATTTGAAAACGCTGTCCAGAGTGGAGACATTTGAAAACGGAGCGATTTGAAAACGGAGCCAAACGAAAACGCACCAGTGTGGACGCTGACGGTTATTCACATTACGTGAACTCCGATCCCCGCTTTCCACAGTTTTTCGCTACTTTACATGTATATTCATTTGTTACTCGTAATAGCAACTCACATTCCTCAATCCGTCCACATGAAAGCCTCCTGCTGATTTGGCAGACGTTTTCTAGCGCTTTTCTCTTCCAAACTGATGACGGCTTGTCAGTTTGATTTGAAAATGGCAGATTACTTTTGTAGCGTTTCGATCGTTTTCGAGCGTATTAGTGTGGACGGGGAAAACGCTACGAAAACGATAGTGTGGACGGAGAGATTTTGATTGGTTTTCGGTAAAAAAACGGAGCGCTTAGAAAACGCATTAGTGTGGACGGGGCCTACGTTCCCAGCACACTGGCTCAACTTACCTTCTTCTTTCAAGTCCTCTAGATCTTTCCTCAAACTACCAGGATCTTTTGTCTCACCATTCTTCTTCAACCATGGTCGCAAAACTATTTCCAGTTGTTCATTCTCGTCCTTCCAAAAATTCGTGAACCCTTCAGGCGTTCCAAGCTTTTCAGGCAATGGGTGTAAGGTTGAAAATGGCTCCCTCTACCCCCAGTAGGGATCTGACATAGCTACGCCAGATCTGTGACGAAAACATGCAAATTTACATTATGTATACTGTCAGTTGAAATGTTTTTAACTTATATCTTGTTAAGACTAGTCAAGATGCACAGAATAATCTTTGCTATCAACTTTCAATCATGCACTCGCATACATTAGCTTCTTTCAGAGCTGTGTGCATTGTCAGTTGCCATACATTCCCAAAATTTTATTATTTCAGTCTGAAAGTATCCAAAGGCATTTAGATTATTATTCGTAGTCGAAATGTTAATTAAGTCTGATCCAATCCTGTAAACAGAGGAGCCACATGACAAGTTATCCATGCCGACATTGACATTTTGCCGTTCCGTCTGTAGTATGAAGCGACCTATAACTAGAAGTATTGTAATTGCTTCCCTTCAAGATTCCCCAACATTGATACAAAGGACACTACACAAGGAGCCCGGCCAGACTTCAAGTTCAAACCAGCATCTCTCAATCCACGTACTACATGTATACCATTCGGTCTCCCACCGGAAAAGAAGGAAAGAAGGATCGCTGTGATAAACACTTTAACGGGATGTTATTATGTTTTCTATCAAACCCACCTTGAGTCAGTGACACGATATTAAGCTACGCGAGAAAAGGAATTCCGAGTTCTACCATTGAAGCATAGGTTCGACTCTGTTGTGAGAACTCGGAATTCTTTTTTCGTGTATCCTGTGTCTCTGACTGAATAATATATTTCTCATTGTGGTTTCTACCAAAGGCAAGCTTAAAATTCATCATTTCTTTCCTCGCAAACCCACCTTCACAGAAACGACTGTCGCTGTTGTGCCCATACTGCCCTTGCACACTGATTTCTCCCACACAGGATGCTGACATCGTTAATCACTTTCAGTGGAAGCTTGATGACACGTCCGGTGTTCCACCAAACATTGGGATTCTACAGTGACATCAAAACTGCTCTGTTGCTTGTCAGATAGTTCGTAGTCTTCGCCAAGACAAACAGAAACTTGCAGACTTTCATTGTTGTAGATACGCTTGTCTGTCGGTCCGTCAGTGGAACACACCAATCTGAATCCGTCTTTTCCCAATTGCACCAAGGCTGAAGCATCGTGTTTTACATAGTATGGTTCATGGAAGATTTCTTGACTCATAAACACGAGTGCAAGTTCAAATGAGTCATCTTTAAACAACACTGACATTGTATAATTGAATGGTGACAAGTTCAGACGCGATACAACCTCTTTGGTACGAATCCGAGCCACTGTCAGAAGGTTGGCAATAAGCGAGAATCGTTGTACTTCAATACTCACTTCTTTCGTTGCAACATTGATGATTGCGTTTTGAGTAATGTCCTGCCAGGAAATATTTCCGTCTTTAGCTTCTGTCCCATGTAAGACAAGAACGTCCTCGCTCTTGAAATTCCGTTCTTCGATCTCTATCTTGGTTGTCAATGTGACAGGGTTTCTTAAACAAATGGCCATTTGGTTGAAGATTGATGATAGGTCCACCAAACATGACGTCATTTTCAAGTCCCCTTTGCACTATCAAACCGTAATACTTGACGGGGTCTCCAATGTTATCTTTATAGACACGGGATTGTCAACTGCTTCAGGGGGGCATACGAGTTGGACACCCTCAGCCTTCACCATACCACCTTGACTGGTAATAATGCCAGATGCAGCGTTCGTTGTCGTAGAAAGTTGACTTTCCTTTACTTTCTCTGGCAAGACACCTTTTGGTGATGAAATAGATAAAATAGTGGTGAATACCTTTTTCCTGTGCCAGGTGCCTGGAACAGGCTAGAATACAGCCAGGCCAAACGACAATGAGAGTTGTTGAGAGTTCAAACTCTCGCTCTCGTTTGGCCTGAAACTCTCATTCACTCTCATCGACTCTCATGCGCTGCCATCAAATTTGAACCTGCTCAATTTTTCTTGAGAGTCGTGAACGACTCTCCCTGGTTCTCGTTTGGCCCGAGGAGATGCTAGTCGATGAGAGCTGAAGAAAACTCTCATGAGAGCCAACTCTCGACAACTCTTATCCTAGCTCGTTTGGCCCGGGCATAAAAGGCTCTAGAAATTACGTACATTGAAAGCCCATATTATCAATATTAAAATGACACATTTTTATATATCGTCGTGGTCGTTCGTGTATATAAGCTAGTGGATGAAAACGATCAACGCAATGAGTAAATACATAGGAAGAACCTTTGGTAAAATGGAATGGATGTCCTCTTTGACACAGGATACGTAACCACTCACTCTGTTTAAAAGCAATAGCTCTTTTCACGCGACACTGGAAGGTGGATTTGACAATGTTGATCTGATACTGAACCGGTTAACTAACTTTTTCAGTTTCTCGGCAATCAATCGGTAAAATAATTCCCTAAGAAACAACTGCAAGTTACACCACAGAATGTTATTTAGTTTTCTTGTGGTCCGATGTTTGTATGTTCTGTTAATTGTGGTTGCAGCTGCGTGT
Source organism: Desmophyllum pertusum (assembly GCA_029204205.1). Lineage (NCBI taxonomy): Eukaryota > Metazoa > Cnidaria > Anthozoa > Scleractinia > Caryophylliidae > Desmophyllum > Desmophyllum pertusum. The sequence goes on along the minus strand of MU826874.1, from coordinate 209,379 downwards.
TATACGTTCGTTATTGGCCTGGCTGATGGATGGCCCTGAAGGGGCTATTTCATTAAGTCATGCTATCTTTGTCATTTATGCGATCTGCAAACTTATAAACTTGAAAATTACAATGGAAAAATAAATAAGGATAATTTCTGAGCATTGTGAACCATATTTGTATACAAATTGAGCAAACTTGGACTATATTTCATTTCTATCGTTATACCTTCGTCTTTCAATGTACCAGTCTGAAAAATGTACTCTGTTTTTTCTGGTCCTCCCTGTAACACAAAGAGATAATTTACATTTAGCTGAAACTATTCACAGTAAGTATAGATACGTTTTCGGATGTCTAGCGATCGAAATAAAGTAATCGTTCACTTGGTGTTTTTTTTAATTATTTTCTTGTCACACATGCGAAGAAACCCGGCCGTTGTAGAAATGTGGTCGTTATATAGGGAGTTGCTTTAGGAGAGAGCCGTTTGGCTGTAATATAGTTTGCCTTTATCGGGTCCTTTTTCTAGTTTGACAGAAAGTAATTATAAATCAATTCCAAATTTCAAATATTTATCGTGATATCCAATGATTGTATTTTATTATACAATAATTGCTTACCTGTTTAGGAGAGAATTGGATGTCAAAAGCGGGTTCTTGTTGGTCACTCAAGCTTCCTTCTTCCCTTATCCCACACCTATGGTAAGAGAGGAATATACACCACATTTATGAGAAAGATGTTTATCAGTCAGTGACACAAGCTACATGGGGAAAAATTCCGAGTTCTCCCAAAAGGAGTCGAACCTATGACCTTTCGCACACCGGTACCATCGGACGCTACACCATTGAGCTACAGGAGACTCGAGCTCGTGGGAGCTTAGGCTAATCTCGTACCCAGATCACCCTTTGCCACGCGAAAGGGAGATCTGGTAAAGTTCGATTTCAAGGCCCGATATACGGACCTTCCCGTTGTTCTCAGTTGTCCTTCGGTCTGTTGTGATCGAATAAACATGGATGAATTCCTGGAATTCGACGGAGTTATTCTGAGAATTCTTCGAGACAGAGGTTTGGAAAACTTTGTTATAAAAGCCACAAAAGGAAGCTTTGCGGGAGATCGTTTTAAAGAAAAGGGACTGTTGACACTCTGTTTAGTTGTTCTTCCGACAGGCTACGGAAAATCTCTAGTGTTCCCGCGAATATGCGAAAATGTTTCAGTAGCGAGAGTCAATCACAGCACACATTAGAATAAGACGATATTTTAAGTAGTATCCAATATAGAATAGGCGTTATTTCGAACTTTACCAGATCTCACTTTTCAGTGTCAGACAGAGTGGGATCTGGGTACGAGATTAAGCTTAGGCCATATAACTAGATTCACCATCATTTATTTCCACATTTATTTTACATATCGACAAACTAATCCTAGCAGTATATATGCGAGAGGTTTGTCAAATTTGAGCCTATTTAGGGGACAATTATTAAAGGGTGGCCGTTGTATAGAGGTGACTGTTCTAGAGAACAAAAAATGTGGCCTGTTGTAGAAAGGTGACTGTTTTAGGGGGAAAATGCGTGGTCGTTGTAGAGAGTGGATTGTAAGGCAGGTTTGTATAGGTGTATTGTCTTTTATAGTATTTTCGATCTTTTTAAATGAGATAGCCGGTACTCACTTGTTCGTTGATGTTTTCTCTGATGTTCCCGTCTTGGTTTCTTCATGCACTTGAAGTTGTTCTATAGACTCAGGCTTGTGACCTATTTTGACACTACCTCCACCACAAGTTACCTCCCCAACTCCTTAAAGGCAAAAACATAGACATAAGTCAACATTCACTCCATATAAAGGGTAAGATAGTCCATGGGCCTTTAAATTTGAACCGTTCCAAATCCTCAGATTTCAGATCATGGTGTGGTTTCCAGATTCAGGCTGCTATTAGCTTCCAAAATCCGACACCAGGATTTGTTATTAAACGAGCAACATATTTTTTGGTTTCCGAATGCGGAGATAATCGATTCAGACTTGAATAGAATCTAGGAAAGGTCTGCTTCTCTAAGATGTGCGGTTGAGTAAGCACTACAGTGAAGAACATGCATGTCGTGTAGTTACCTGTGAGACGTTCGACCTGGATCGACTGTTGAGAAGGTGCACCTCTCTTGGTTTCCTAAAACAGTGGAAATAACTTACTTTGTTTCAAATGATAAAGTCTACGGCTTTAAGTTCCATACATACATACATACATACATACATACATACATACATACATACATACATACATACATACATACATACATACGTTTATTATAGCTCCCTTACTAGGGCTGTTCCACCACAATATCAAATATTTAAATAAAAATTAAAGATAAGAGAAAGCAGGGCAATAATAAAGACCATATGCCAGTTAACCTGCTATTCCATGAATCTTAGAAAGGTTAAAACAACCGCTTCACTTCACTCAAATGAGTATCAATCAGGTATAGTTTAGATATTTCTCTTACAATATATTTCTCGTAGTTTTCTATAGAAGCATTTGAAATCCCTTAAGATTGTATGTAATTTGGACCATCATGTTGGAGAGATTTTCGGATGTCTTTCCTAGATTCGGTTTAGCGCTTACTGGCTCTGATTACAGTCTTGTGGAACCCTGCCTTACGACTACCTTACGGCTTGTTAATGCGACCACCTTGCTCTTTATAACGGCCACTTTTTAAGCCCAAACAGTACTGAGCAACATCCTTATTACCTCCCGGGTAATAAGGCCAGATTTTGATGGCCAATCGGTTAAATTAACGGGGTTCCGCTGCCGTTCATCGCGTGGATTCAGTTGCGTTTGTTATAATAGGCCTTTGATCTTTAGACAGTCGTTACAAATCCGCTCTACTTTGTGTTCAGTAGTGACGCAGTACAAAGCAATGAAATATTCTTACCTCGTACAACGTCTTGTATTTCTCTCTCTTTCTTTCATCACCCTGCTTCGTAGCTAGGTCTTGAAGCGAACAAAGAATGTCTATCTTGTCCTGAGTTGTCATCGATGTCTGCTCTTCCCATAGCTGTTCAAAAAATTGAAGTTTTTCGCCTTGGTATTTCTTGAGCAGTTCTTTCTCACGAAGCTCCTTACAGAGGTGTAAGACATTCTGTAAAATATCTTCCCTCTTGAGATGGGGAAGTTGTTGAAGGTCTGGAGAATTCCAAGCCATTTCATAAAACCACAAAGCTTCCTTCTCATACTTCTTGATCATTTTTCTGTCTCCCGATTCATTGAGACGTGTGTTTATCTCGTCGATGATGCTCTGGTTAGCAAAGGAGAATTCTTTTTCTTCCATCCACAAACGTTGATAAAAATCCAAAGCTTCTTTCTGGAACTCTTTCTTCCTGTTTCTTTTGAGAATGGACTCGTAGCTTTGTACAATCCTGTCTCTCACTGCACTGTGGTTGCCATGTCCCAGGGATTGCTCGATTCTCCACGCCTCGGCCAAAAACTCTTCAGCTTCATCAAAATCCTCCAGAGACTTACAGATTTCCCCCACTTGAAATGCACTCCTCGCCGTGTCAGGATGGTCTCCCAAGATGTCTTTCCTGATCTCGTATGCATCCATTGCTGATTTATAAGCTTCCTCAAATTCCCCTTTCCACGCATAGGCATTAGCGATGTTTCTGTGAAAGAGTGCCAGTCGCAAGATACCTGAACGTTTCAGTTCTTTAGAGAGTTCCAGAGCCTCTTGGTAGCATTGGATGGCCTTGTCATATTGTTTTTGTACTTCGTAAACCGTGCCTAGCTGTCCCTTGTAAAAGGGAAGGTCAAGATGGTTCTTCGAGCCTGAGAGCTCTTTTCTCATCTCATACGCTCTTGTGTAAAACTTTAAGGCCTCGCCAGGGTTGCCAAGCACGTTGTAACAATTTCCAATTGCATTTAAGCATCTAGTTGTGCTTGTGTGGTTTTCCAAGAGATCTTCCATTATTTCTAGAGAAAGAAACAAACTTTTAAGAGCTCTTGGTAGACTTCCTTTTCTGTAGTAAATTTCCCCTTCAACATATAGGAATATACTCTGAGCAAGTCTATAAGGGTCGCTGTGTTTCAGCTCCTTATGAACTATCTTCAATGAATCCTCTGCCAAATTTAAGACGTCCGTTGCATTCTTCCATCCTTGGAGTCCTAGAACTTGCAATGCTTCGAAGCACCTCATTTCTACGCGGAATAGAGAACCTAGAAGAAAAAAAAAAGAAACTAAACTCGTGACACAAAATCCACTTGTAAATCAAACAAATTTGAAATCGGTAAATGATAGTCTTTCACGCTAATTGTTTTGATATAATCGATCAAATACTTCTACCAGCACAATTGGTGGGGGATGGAGTACAAAAAATATATACAAGGCACTTATCAACACTACCGCTATCTAGTTTCTAGGTTTTCACAGCATCATGTGACCGACTGTAAGGACGGATTAGGGGGGGGGGGGGGGGGGGGGGGGAGGGGGGGTTAGTGTCTTTTGAATGCTACCTGAGCCAAAAATAATTCAGACGCCCGTGGTCCTTGTACTCAGTTCACCCGGGTATGTAAATGAGTGAATAAAATTTTCTGGTAAATTGACAAAAATGCCGGAGTTTGAAGCATCATGTTACAGAGTAAGCACCCGCACTGATACGAAAATGACCGCTCTTGATTGGAACAGTCTTTAAAAACGTTTCATGGATACAATATACATTATTTGTCATAAAAAAATCTCTCAGTTTCTCTGCTTTCATCAAAAGGGAGAATCAGACCTGAAAACTGAGTGAGTACAACCGAGGGAAAACCTAAAATTCTACTTTACCTTCCTTTCCGTCTTCCTCTGTTTTTTCTGCCCACGATTTGAAACTCTTTCTTCGTTGGTTCTCATCAAGCATGGCTTCAAAGAGATAGCAAACCATGATTGCTTCATGAAATTCTCTCGGAACATGTAGGTAATCCGACGTCAAGGAAATATCCAAAGCGAGCTCAAAGTTCGGCTTGTCGTGGTCAAAAAGCTCAAACGCACTCACATAGTCTTTGTCTAGCATTGCCGCAATGTCCTTCATCTTTGTCATGTAAAGGTTATTAAATCTATCTTTGGCTTTGGTGTAGACTTGGTTAAAAACAGGAGGGCTAGTTCCAACACTTCTCAGAAAGCTTCGCATCAAGGGATGAATATCGTACAGGAGTTCCTTTGCCTCAGGATCTACGGATAAAACCTTGCTACTCCTCAAGCCCTCCAGAAGGATGACTGCTTCGGATGATTCTACATTGAGGACAAAAGCAGCAGCTTCTTCTGAGAATGGACGGCAAAACAGTGATACTGCCAAGGCGGAGTGTTTGAGGGTGTCACTTGGAAGTAGAAAGAACATCTTTCTCAAGCATGACAGTTGCTCGTCATCAATCCCTTCACTAAGACAGTCCCATGTTTCTCTGTCCTGTTTGTCTTGTTTTGCCGTCCTGTTTGTCTTGTCTTGGGGTTCCTTCTCTAACTCCTGTTCAATCGTTTCAAGCAGATTTCCAGCAGTCGCTATCTTTTGTCTGAGGATAGCTGCCAAGCCGTTAAGAAGAAGAGGCTTTCCTTTGCACAGTTCCACTAGTTTCTCAATTTGATTACTTTCCATGTTGGCTAGTCCACCTGTTACTTGAAGAATCTCCTTAGAAATTCCTCTCTCCAAAGCCTTTAGCTCATAGTAATCGCTTTCGTCAAGGCCGCGTCCGTGGAAACGTGTTCTCGATATCAACAGTACCTTCAACCTTGCTTTTCTCTCATTGCCCTTCATGTCCATGTTCTTGTCCTTGTTATCAACGAGTCTCCGAAGAAAGGCGATCAACTTGGCGTTCAGGCTCTTGACAGGATCATCATCTCCACCAGAAAACTGGTCGACATTGTCGAGAAGTAACAAGACGTCGTTTTGGCTTTCCTTCCTCAACTTTTGTAGTTGTTCAATGACTGGGTTTTCCTCATATTTTATAATTGTCCTCTTGGTGTCCAGTGCCAGCATAATATGAAAGTAAAACGTCTTTCATTTCCGTTACTTCCCTTAAGTCGACAGGAATTGACTTTCCTGGCCACTTTAAGCAGACGTCTTTGCCCAGTGTTGTCTTTCCTACGCCACCTGATCCATACAAATTAACGATCGGCTGCTTTCCGGCTAGTTTAGACATAATGGCATTCGAGTCGGTGTCTCTGCCTTTCAATATCTGCCTTGGTTTAACTTCCTGCTGACGTCTTAGCTTGAATGCTTCGATTCTCTGCTTGATTCCTTCCTTCTTTGACGATTTGCAAGCAACAAACCTATCCAGCACGGTCAGATTTTCGTCAGACAAGAGTCCTTGATTGGTAAATAGCTGAAGGCATGAATACAAATCTTGATCTTGTTGAGCCTGAAAGTTTCCCTTAAATGTGTTCTTTATGGTTGCTACTACACTTGTGAGCTCTTCGTCACTCAGTGCATCGGCAACACTTCTCAGTAGCGCGTCTAAATGGGGAGAAATCTCTTCTGGAGTCGCTGCAACTGCTTCCGTTTTCAGCGACGCCATCGTCGGTTTCAATGTCGTGACATGTGGCTCCACAAAGCATTAAATTTATGCGGAAGTACATAAATTGAATAGACAGTTTCGAGACAGTTAATTTTGTAATTAATTTCACGACTGGTGATATTATGTTATTTAGCTCAAAAATTCGTATCGGGGTAACTGACAATAAAGAACTTTTGTGGCCTCACAAAATGTGCGTGACTTATCCCTTGAAGAATCAAGCAGATTTATGATCGAAAATGACGCGCAATTTTGATCAATAATTAATTACATGTAAAGTTACAAAGAAATGTTGACAAGCGACGATCAAGTCTCGATAAGTCGTTATCCAGCATGCAGTCTTACAGCTTCTTTGTTGTAATTATCTGCTGATATATCTATGCATACAAAATTTAATGTGTTAATTGTTTCATCACGTGACTTGACGTTTCCATGACAACCAAGTTTGACAGGTCGTTTTACCAAAATTTGGTGTACGTTTTGTCTTTCAGTTTTAATGAGATTTTCGGATTTTATAGAGAGTACCTTCCAAATATTTACAGTTTTGCCATCCTTGTATTTTTTCCATTTTTCCAAATAAAATTTGGAGATTTTCTGGCATTTCTGAAAAATCTTGAAATAGGCGAAATGTATGACGTCATTTTGCCGTGATATGACATCATAATTGACACATGACTGTCAAGATAAACATTTTTGGATGATTTACACACCATATAAGTTTCGTTTTCATAGCGTTAAATACATGAAGCGAAAAAAATCACAGGCAGAATAGTCACGAGCATTCTTCTGGGTGACTGAACAATCTTTGGTCACGATTCATGCTCATTTTAGAGTTCATTTTCTCTTGCTGAGTGTTATAAAGTCTACAGACTGTAAATATCTTCGTGCTCTGCCGAGACCTCAGCCGAAATAGAAGGAAATGATAAAGAAGTTGGGTTACGTACAGTATTTGCCCCTCACCTACCTGCTGAGGACGCATCAGACATTGAGCCCAACATTTCGCCGAATCCCGGTCAGCGGACTGCCTCATTATAATATGCTCTGTCAATACAGCAGATAAAATCTTGTAAGGTGGCCTTGTTTTCTGTCCAAAAACAGCGATAAACCATGTTGTCAGGACTAAAGAGTAGATCTCTCCTAACTTCTATAAAGGTAAGCAAATCTTTGAAGCATTTTCGTTTTATTTTATGCAATTTTCAAAGAAGTTATGGCCGTTTGATGACCTTTGGTTGTAGCTGTCTGGGCTAGCGAGAAGTGCCTTGCGGCATCGGGATGCAGAGCTTTCCATTTTAAAATTGAAGGAAGGCGATCACAAGATGGTACAGCAAAAGGACAGGTTTGTAAAATGTTTTTTTCCCTTAAAGTTCATCATACTGTAGATATTTTATTTAGCTAGCACGAGACATACCCAGCATTTATACGCTTTCGTTATGCAATACCAGATCTGGATATGTACACTGTACATTTGCGTGCGCGATGTCATGTGCAGCTTACAAAAAGTATATCCTTCAACTTGATGTCCGAGAATATGTTTATTGTAGTATATAAACCTTAATACGGTCGTGGTTAAGATTTCTTTCTTTATAAATAGTGCTTTTTGGCGTCAAATTTTTAATTCGATCGAATAATTGCGTGACTAAAATAAAGCCAGTGCATGTAGTCACGCTCTGTTGTTGACACTATGCTCAGCTAAGTTATTCTATTTTCTCGTTGAATGAATGAATGTTTATTTTTTCCCAGTCAATTAATACAAATACATATTGGAAAGTGTTACAATAAAATAGCTTTGGGAGGAAGACTAAAGAAACCCTCACGGGCTTTTACAAAGTAGTCTCCCTGTGAGTTAACTTAAGATCTATTAAAATGCATTCAATTGGTAGCAGTGAGATAAGCATAATACGAATAAAATTACAAATAATAAGATATTATTTACATATAATTACAAATATCAATCTTACCCTTTTTAATTATATTTGTTTACTTAACTATCATTACTCTGAAAAAGGAGAAATTGTTTCATTTTCCTTTGAATATTTTCATAGATGCCGAGCGTTTGATGTTCACAGGTATTCTATTCCAGATATCGATTATCTTGTTTCTTGTAGAGAATTTTCCATAATTTGTTCTGTTAAAATCTTATGTAAATTCTTTGATTCTCTAGTATTATATTTATGGACTTGTGCGTTTTCTATACAGAAGTCATTGAAATAGAATGGTAGTACTTTGTTATTTAGACTGAAAGCTGAAGGAGCCAATTAGAAAATCATTTATTTGGTAAACGTTTAAAGACTCAATTGAGTAAAAAAAGCGGAAGAGATGGTGCTGTGTATGAAGAAAAAGTTATAATTCTTAATACCTTCTTTTGTAGCTTAAATAATTTATCAAGCCTTGTGGGATAGTTATTTGCCCAGACAATATTTCCATAATGGAGGTACGGGTAAATTAAACTATTGTATAACATTTTTAAAAGCGATTGATTGACGTAAAAACGAATTCTACAAAGCAAGCCTGTAGATCTTATAATCTTTTTAGTGATATAGTCAATATGGCTCTTCCACGTTAAGTGTTGATCAATTACAATTCTAGAAATTTACTTTCTTCCACTCTCTGTAGTACATTGTCGCTTAATTTAAGATGTAATTGACTTTTTAACCGTTTTTTTGGGATTTGAAAATGATAAAATTTGATTTTTTGATATTGAGAGTCAGTTGATTAGTGTTAGCCATTCTTGGACACGAGCTAATTCTGCATTTGCTATAGATTCAAGTTCACGTATATCTTTCCCTGAACAAAACAGATTAGTGTCATCTGCAAACAAAATAGTGGATAATTTATTGGTTGAGTTGTTTAGATCATTAATATAAATCAAAAATAGTAAGGGTCCAAGAATAGATCCCTGTGGAACTCCACAAGTAATCGTCTTTTCAGATGATCTTATTTGATTATATTTAACAATTTGTTTTCTATTAGAAAGGTAATCTTTTATCCATGCATGACATTTGCCACGTATAACCATAAAAATAAAGTTTCTTTAGGAGAATACCATGATTTACAGTGTCAAATGCCTTTGATAAGTCAAGAAATATCCCGACTGTGAATTCATTGTTTTCAATTGCTTTTGATATTTTATCAACAAGTTCAATTATGGCATGAGAAGTTGACCTTTTACTTCGAAATCCATATTGACAATCAGTTAATATTCCATTTTTATGTATATAATCAATTAGTCTTTTATACATAAGCTTTTCAAGTATTTTAGAAAAACACGGAAGGACAGAGATAGGTCTGTAATTGGAAAACAACATTTTTTCAGATGCTTTATATACTGGTGTTACTAGTGCTACTTTCAAATCATTTGGGATTTTTCCAGTAGCAAATGTTAGATTAAAAATGTGAGACAATGGGGATAGATATATATGGGGCCACATATTTAACAACTTTGCTGTTAATTTCATCAATACCACAACTAGATTTGCATGTTATTTTATCTATTACTTTGTTTACCTCATCACAGTCGTATTATATAAAAACATAGAGTCATTATAACTTCCTTTTAGAAAATTTATAAAAACCGTTAGTGTCTCGATTGAATTTCTTAGCAAGATTGGGCCCAACATTAACAAAAAATTCATTGAAATTATTTGCAATCAACTTAGAATCACTTACTTCTTCATTGTTATCATTTAAAAAAGATCTTGGTAAAGGGATATTAGATTTGTTTTTACCTAGTAATTCATTGATAGTTTTCCATGTTGATTTTATGTCGTTTTGCGCTTGACTAAATCTTTTGCTATAATATCTCTTTTTAGCAATTCTTATCAGATGATTTAATTTATTACGGTATATTTTGTAATCGCGTTCATTTTTTTGCGTCGGATTCTTTATGAAGTTTTTGTATAGAACTTCTTTCCTTTTAGAGGATTTCTTTAATCCCTTAGATATCCACAGGTTATTTGATCTTTTGACTGCATTTTAGATTTGTACTTTTTAATTGGAAAACACTTATCATATGGCTCAAAGAACTCTTTTAAGAATGCTGTATACGACTCTGTCGGATCATTCTTTGAAAGTGTTAATTGCCAATCATGACTTTGAAGCTTACTAGAGAAAGATTCTAGAGATTTATTGGTGATTTTCCTAGTTGTGTAGTCCTCTGAGTTATGTATGATGGGATGATTTTGTAGTTCATGCTCAGTAATAGTGAAAATAGGAAGATGATCGTTGCTAAATAAAAGGTGGAACAGAAAATTGAAAACCTGTACTTACTGAAAGAAGTTCACTAAATAATCAATGGATATAAAATGAGAAGAGTTCCAGTCACAGAGTATATGTGCATGCAAGAGTTCATATTTTTTTGTGTGCACGCTAGAGTCTCTATTCTCTATGCCAAATAAAGTCCACTCTAGGTATAGAGTATGATCAGTAGCTCTTCCCTTAGTCCATCGAGCAGTGGAGTAAGAGAAAGAGGGTCTGCTCGTTATAGTCTGGGTATAATCTACACTATGTCCACGATGGAAAAATGTGTGAAACTTCAAAAGTGTCATACTGCATGCTGTGCACGCTACAGTAGAACTCCAATATAACAAAGTGCTAAGGCACCTGTAATGGGGGTTCGTTATATCAGGGTTCGGTTCCATACATTTTACTGTAGCTTATTGGCCTTGGTCAATTTTGTTATATCGGGGTTCCACTGTACATGTACATTTAACAATTATTCCACGAAATCGAGTCGTACGTCGTATTCATGTACGACGAGATTGAGTGGAATGATTGTTTTATAATATACTCACCACAGGATATTACTGGGGAAAGAACGGAAGGAAAAAACAGAGTAAAAATGCAGGGATATTTATTCAGTTGAAAGACATAAACTCGTAATTAGAGGGCTTCCCAAATAAGGTAGTAATGGTACATTGCCTCATATGCCTTGAGTAGGGAACCAATCAGATTGTCTAAAATTGCAATATCCTGTGGTGAGTATATTATAAAGTAAAATATCCTTTGCACATGCATGCAAGATCTTGTTGAGTTCACTAGTCAATAACAAGTAGTTTGTCTGCTTCTCCATAGTTATCACGAGAGTACCCCGTCGTAGATCACAGCTATGATGCAGTAGTTGTTGGTGCTGGAGGCGCTGGTTTACGCGCAGCATTTGGACTTGCACATGAGGGCTTTAAGACTGCTTGTATCACGAAGCTCTTTCCCACAAGATCACATACTGTTGCAGCACAGGTAAATACATTAAGTTAAAAAAAAAGTTATTATTTATGATATTATTTGTACAATACATGTACCTGTATCACTGTCAAAATGTGTTTTATAATAGTGGCATCACCTACAGTACATGTATATATACAGTACAGTTGAACCTCTATTATTACGGACACTGAAGGGACATAGCAAAGTGTCTGTATTAGAGAGGTGTCTGTATTATAGAGGTCATGACGTCACTTTAAAGGATCCACTGACGATAAGAATTGTCGATGATAAATGGCAATAACATGTTGATAAACTGATTGGAAACAAAATGCTTCTTTTATTGTATGGACAATGGGGCAACAAATAACTTTGATCTGTAACCAAAAATAGGAAATTTTATTGAATACGAATTGTTATCATGCACTTGAGTGTCTGTAATAAAGAGGTTAAGTTTGTAAGAATTTGCTCTCTGGGGCCGATATTTAGTGTCTGTTGTCCATATTACTAGATAGGGTCCGTATTATAGAGGTTTTCTTTATAGAGAATGTATGGGGATTTTACCAGGACCAAGGGGACTGTCTGTAATAGAGAGGTGTCCACATTAGAGAGGTGTCCATAAGGAGAGGTTCAACTGTACATACATGTACATTGTGTATAATGCCAATTATTTTAAAGTGAATGACCCCTACACTGTACAATGTATGTCATAATTAACAATTAGATTATGAGCTCGAGATTTCTATGATGTGATAGTTGATGAGGCCGTAGGCCGAATCAACTATCACATCATAGAAATTGAGAGCGAATAATCTAGTTGTTTTAGTAAAAAACATAACAATTACCTTGTAATAAGTCTAAATTTATTCTCTTCCAAAACTTCGGAGAAACGACAAGAAACCGCAATTTTGTAGACGACCTCCAGCCACTGCACACTAATAGCTGATAGTGTGCGAGTAGCTCAGCCAATCAGATTGTCTCATTTGCATTAGTATACTTACTAGTAGATTTTACTAAACATTGTTATACCACATGTACATGTAAGAATCAAAGTACATGTATATGTTGTTCCAGAAAATATCCATACCCCCTCTGGAAATTTCCAGTTAAGCTCCATACTTTCCTTTATAATTTTGGCTTTTAAGACCCCCCCCCCCCCCCCCCCCCCCCCCCCCCCCCCCTTTCTCTCGGAATTTCCAATGACCTTCCATGGGGTGGGTATGGATATTTTCTGGAATCGCACAATATAACCAATCAAGTTTGGAAACATGAGCCATTCTCGGAATGGTTAGAATTAATGCTGGACTCTGGATCAAGCAGTCTGCATTTGAACTCTGGGTGGGCCGTTGTGTTTTGGGCACCTTGTAGTATAAATGGGTACTGGTAAACAGTCTGGGCAACCTGACGAAAATGCTTGGGGGTTATCTGCGATTGACTAGCATCCCATCCAGGGGATTAGCAATACTCCCTGTCGCTTCATATGCTATGAAAACTGGAGTTTAGCGCCGGCCTGATAAGCCACCTGGCTTGTAGACAAACTTAAACTTTCAACCTAATGCCTCCTGTGTGATAAACATTGTTTTACTTCATTAGGGCGGAATCAATGCAGCTCTTGGAAACATGGAACCTGATAACTGGCGTTGGCATATGTAAGTTAAAATATATCTAGTGGAACCCCGTTAATCTGACCAGCAATGAGCCATCAAAATCTGGTCATGTTATCGAGGTGGTCATGTTAAAGAGGTTCTTAAAGGAGCTATCGCGTCTATTATTTTCAGTCATTTTTGCAAAATGCAAAATCACCTTCAAATTGAAGAAAGTCTCAAAATAATAGTTTACTAAGGTAGAAAAACACCAAAGAGGTAATAATAAACCAAACAGGAACAAGGATGGTTGAGGATGGCGAACTTGAAAATATTGGCCAATTTTTTCAAGATGTGCCATCTGTGATGTAGCTCCTTTAAAAAATAATACAAAAATGACTGACTAATAATTCTGATCGGGCCAAATGAAAGTGGCCATAATGATTATTTAACTATAACAAGGCACTGGTCATATTAATGAGGAGTTCATAAGGTAAGGGTGCACTGTATATTTCATAACCCAGACAAATGAAGTGTGTGTGTATGAAGTGTTTGGTACTTGAATTTTATAATTTTAATTAACCCTTTCACTGCCAAGAGTGCTACTGTAAGTTCAAAACTGAGGAACAAATCTTGAATTTTATTTTGTAAAATTATCAAAAACAGACAGCACCACATGAATGTTCTGCTTAATGGCTTTCATTTGAATGGTCACATACAGGGAGGTTCATAAAAGTTAGAGCCACCTTGTACAGCATAATAAACAGTGGCACATGAAAGTACTGTTCAATAGCTTTCATTTGAATGGTCACACACTAGGGTTTCATCCACAGACTTAAAAGTTAGAACCACCTTGTACAGCATAATAAACAGTACCACATGAAAGTACTGCTCAATAGCTTTCATTTGAATGGTCACACACTAGGGTTTCATCCACAGACTTAAAAGTTAGAACCACCTTGTACAGCATAATAAACAGTACCACATGAAAGTACTGCTCAATAGCTTTCATTTGAATGGTCACACACTAGGGTTTCATCCACAGACTTAAAAGTTAGAACCACCTTGTACAGCACAATAAACAGTACCGCATGAAAGTACTGCACACTAGCTTTCATTTGAATGGTCACACCCTTGGGTTTCATCCACAGACTCAAACGTTATCAACAACATTAAATTTTATTGACTCAAGATTTGACCCTGGGAGTGAAAGGGTTAAACCATGTGAATATGAATATGAGGCAAATGAAAAGCAAACTGGTTTGAAAAAAAAGACAAAAACCCACAACTTTGTACACTTGAACAGTGTTCAGGTGACTCCATTTTTACCGTAAAGCTGCTGGTCATTGTGGTTTGTAGGTATGACACAGTGAAAGGCAGTGACTGGCTTGGTTATCAAGATGCCATTCATTACATGACTGAAGAGGCACAAAAGTCTGTCATTGAGGTACAGTCTATGCAGTCAGCAGCCAAACATATATATTCAGTTCATGCATTGATTGTTTGCTATGTATTTGTATGTTTGTTTGTTTTCATTGCCAAGGTTAATTGATTATTATGAACTCGTGATTTCTATGCTGTGATAGTTGATGAGGCTGTAGGCCGAATCAACTATCACAGCATAGAAATTGAGAGCGAATAATCTAATTGTTTTAGTAAAAATCATAACAATTTATTGTCTAGTAAGTCACTAAATCCTCCTCCGAAACTTCGGAAACAAGAAGAAACCGCCATTTTGTAGACAACCTCTAGCCACTGCATACTAATGGCTGATAGTATATATGACGGTAGCTCAGCCAATCAGATTGTCTCATTTGCATTTAATAGTATACTAGTAGATTTTTACTAAAAATCTGTACTGTATACAGCCATTCGGTCAGTTTTTTGAAAAATATAAAAATTTGGCAAGGTCCAAATGTTCATCAACTGGTGCCATGTTGTTGTTGTTGTGGCTTTGACCATTACCAGAGCAATAAACCATAGCAGAATGTGCCAAATGAATTAAACTTATTGTCTAGTATTTGATTTAATTAGTAAATTATTTTGTGATTGAGAAAAATGTTTATCAGTCAGTGACGCAAACAACTCAAAAATAATTTCCGAGTTCTCCCAACAGGAGTCTAACCTATGACCTTCCGCACACCGATCGGACGCTCTACCACTGAGCTACAGGAGACTCGTGGGAGCTTAGGCCATATTTAACTAGATTCAAATGTGACAATTAAACTTCCCGCATACTGTTAGGATTGGTTTTGTCAATATGCGAGATATGTGTGGAAATGAGGTTGAATTTTAAGCTTGGTAGAAATATTGTGATTTTTATATGATTATTAATTGCTTATTGCAGCTTGAAAATTATGGAATGCCATTCAGTCGCACAGACAAGGGTGAAATTTATCAGCGTGCATTTGGTGGTCAGAGTTATAACTATGGTAAGGGTGGACAGGCCATTCTTTGCTTCATACTCTGTATGGACAGGTATGTGCGAACTGAGATCCATTTCTATAATACTGTAGCTCAGGCTTAGGAAGCATTTCTGTAGTTTTCTGTGTGCAACAAGCATTTTTCTCTTTTTTGCTCTCGCCCCAACGTTCATGCGGCCAAAAGAGAAAAAATATTCCTACTGTACGTGCAGAAAAACCTCGACAGGAACGCTTGGTACACGGGCTAATAGTCCATTTTACAGTTGTGTGCTTACAATCCAGTAGTTACTGGGTTACAAACGCGGCATTACAATGCAGTAGTTACTGGGTTACAAACGCGGCATTACAATCCAGTAGTTACTGGGTTACAAACGCAGCATCACAATGCAGTAGTTACTGGATTACAAACGCAGCATTACAATGCAGTAGTTACTGGGTTACAAACGCGGCATTACAATGCAGTAGTTACTGGGTTACAAACGCGGCATTACAATCTAGTAGTTACTGGGTTACAAACGCAGCATTACAATCCAGTAGTTACTGGGTTACAAACGCGGCATTACAATCCAGTAGTTACAATCCAGTAGTTACTGGGTTACAAACGCGGCATTACAATCCAGTAGTTACTGGGTTACAAACGCGACATTACAATCCAGTAGTTACTGGGTTACAAACGCGGCATTACAATCCTGTAGTTACTGGGTTACAAACGCAGCATTACAATCCAGTAGTTACTGGGTTACAAACGCGGCATTACAATCCAGTAGTTACTGGGTTACAAACGCAGCATTACAATCCAGTAGTTACTGGGTTACAAACGCGGCATTACCATCCAGTAGTTACTGGGTTACAAACGCAGCATTACAATCGAGTAGTTACTGGGTTACAAACGCGGCATTACAATTCAGCAGTTACCTGGTTACAAACGCAGCATTACAATCCAGTAGTTACTGGGTTACAAGCGCGGCATTACAATCCAGTAGTTACTGGGTTACAAACGCTGCATTACAATCCAGTAGTTACTAGGTTACAAACGCGGCATTCCAATCCAGTAATTACTGGGTTACAAACGCGGCATTACAATCCAGTAGTTACTGGGTTACAAACTCGCCATTACAATCCAGTAGTTACTGCGTTACAAACGCGGCATTACAATCCAGTAGTTACTGGGTTACAAGCGCGGCATTACAATCCAGTAGTTACTGGGTTACAAACGCTGCATTACAATCCAGTAGTTACTAGGTTACAAACGCGGCATTCCAATCCAGTAATTACTGGGTTACAAACGCGGCATTACAATCCAGTAGTTGCTGGGTTACAAACTCGCCATTACAATCCAGTAGTTACTGCGTTACAAACGCGGCATTACAATCCAGTAGTTACTGGGTTACAAACTCGCCATTACAATCCAGTAGTTACTGGGTTACAAACGCGCCATTACAATCCAGTAGTTACTGGGTTACAAACGCGCTTTTACAATCCAGTAGTTACTGAGTTACAAACGCACCATTAGTGGGTCTCATGTAATCGCTTCATGCTTTCAGACCGGTCTCATGTAAACTTAATCGTACCGGTCTGAGTCTTACCGGTCAGAGTTCGTACCGGTCTCATGTAATCAGGTCCTTAATTTAACCAATCAGATGTCAAACTAAACCAATCATGACTTGGTCGCACGCGTTTTCACGCGTTTTCCCACCTTTGGCGCCCGTTACGTGTATTTCCTTCGAGTTCCGATTGGTTCCTTGTGTTGTTTTCATCTGTTGTGATTGGCCAGAGTGATTACTTTGGGTTTGGTTTTACTACTAACACTCAATTGAAAACCGCTTTTTTAAAATAACCCGCTAATATTGGCTTGATTTCCCGGAGCCGTTTTGACCTCCTCCTTGGGGCGAGGAATGCGGGATCACAAAACGGCTGGAAAATGAGCCTACCCGCTACGTAATAGGGACATCTCAATAATACGCACTCTCCAGTGGTTCCTACGGTGTCCGTATAAATGTCTGATTGTTTTCATTGGTTTTAGTTTGCAGTCCCCCAAAGAGCGTCATTACTAAAGAATCTACCGGAGATTGTACAAGTGGCTGCCGGTGGCTCGTTCTGTGTTGTTCTCACCGGTGGGTAAATACGTGTACCTCATCTTGTACCTCATTTGTAGTCATGTGGGTCTTTCGAGTTGTCATACAACATGCGTCCTTGGAGTGTTGCTGAAATCGCTTTTAGCGCTATGCCCATGCAAATAACATATTCACCGAATCAAGTACAATACCAGCGAGATTTCTTCGGCTTGAGTTACATTTGACGCGACTGAAATGCAACTTTTTGCGACGTATAAATTGTGTACAAGCCTAGTGGCTTATCAGGCTGGCGCTAGAGCTCTGGGCTGGCGCTTAACTCCGGTTTCCATAGGGATGAAGGAGTATTGCTAGCCTCCTGGATGGGATGCTAGTCCATCACAGGTTTAATACCCCCCAGCATTTGTGTCAGGTTTCCCTGACAATTCGCCAGTACCCATTTAGTCTCCAGGGCACGGTTGTTCAAAGGGTGGATAACGCTATCCAAAAAAATCGCTATCCAGTGGATAAGTAAACTAACTACGCTATCCACTGGATAGTGAGTTCACAGGTAACCCAAGCGCTCTATGTGAGTAATAGTAACGTAATATTAAGCTAGAAGTTTTAAAACAGTTGTCAAAACAATGAACGGAAATTAAAGTTTTATTTTCTTCACCCTTATCACTGTCTGTTCACTGTCTCCGTAGTTTTAAATGGTTTTGGAGTGATTTGGAGCGGTTTGAAGCGGTTTGGAGGGAGTTTTTGTTTTTCAATGTATATCTATATATATAATAGGACAAGGTTGGAATCAAGCCGAACGAACAGGCTGACAATACGATCGATTTTCTCCTTCAAAAACCTCTCGGAACTCATTTTACTCTACCGTATACAACAAGAGATTCCTATCCCACCTTTTTTGCCAGTCATTACACAGTTACATCGATTCTTTAGCCATAAAGAACCACGAAAAAAGTCCATTCACAATGACTTCGTCGCCATTTATGCGTGGCACAACAAATCGTCCACGCTATGCGCGGGAAGGCCTGGGAAAGAGACCCCACCGGGTAGTAGACGGAAATTTTAGCACGCGAACAAACGAGTGCTCAGGTCCACCCGGCAGCATCAACATTTACTACTTTTCTTTTCAAAGTGGACAACATGTTTGTTTTCCCGGTTCCGGATCGTGAGCAAAGTGAAATTCACCCAATCGGGAGTGGGGTGAGCACTTGTTTGTTCGCGTGCTAAAATTCCCGTCTACTACCCGGTGGGGTCTCTTTCCCAGGCCTTCCCGCGCATAGCGTGGACGATTTGTTGTGCCACGCATAAATGGCGACGAAGTCATTGTGAATGGACTTTTTTCGTGGTTCTTTATGGCTAAAGAATCGATATAACTGTGTAATGACTGGCAAAAAAGGTGGGATAGGAATCTCTTGTTGTATACGGTAGAGTAAAATGAGTTCCGAGAGGTTTTTGAAGGAGAAAATCGATCGTATTGTCAGCCTGTTCGTTCGGCTTGATTCCAACCTTGTCCTATTATATATATAGATATACATCGAAAAACAAAAACTCCCTCAAAACCGCTCCAAATCGCTCCAAATCACTCCAAAATCATTTCAACTACAAAGACAGTGAACAAACAGTGATAAGGGTGAAGTAAATAAAACTTTAATTTCCATTCATTGTTTTGACAACTGTTTTTAAAACTTCTAGCTTATATTACGTTACTATTACTCATATGGAGCGCTTGGGTTACCTGTGGTGAGTTATCCGATGGATAGCGTTGTTCAACCTTTGAACAACCAGGCCCTGGGTTGGAGAGAGGCAATGTGAGAGTTAAGTATATTTTCCAAGAATACAACACAATGACCCTGGCCAGGGCTCGAACCAGAACCGCTCGATCCGGAGTCCAACGCGTTAAACAATCGGTAGAGAATTAATACTTTGGACTCGCGACTGACAGGGCTAATGTTTTTTGTTGTTGTTGTTGTTGTTTATGCGTTCATTTGTTTACAAGTTTGTTTGTTTTGACATCTGCAGTCACTGGAGAACTTTACAGTTGGGGTTATGGTGTTATTGGACATGGTCCAGAAGTTTCCTTTTCAAAGTCGCCAAGAAAAATCCAAGAGATTTCTTGCATCGATGAAACTGCTACTCGTGTATTCTGCGGCACTGACAGCACTGCTGTGATAACAGGTTTGTAGAGCGGTTTTCTCTGAGTTGAATTATAAAGTGCAGTTGAATATATAGAAAATGCTCTATATAAATGCGTTGAAAACATTTTTGGCCAATAAATCCTCGCCTCTGTTCTTAGATTCAGGTACACTGTATACATGGGGGAGGGGATCGTTTGGAAGACTCGGCCTCGGCTCAAACCAGGATCAGTGGATTCCAAAGAAGGTTGGTTCAGTCGTACAACTAGTATTTCCTTGCAGCCCCTTGCTTTCAGTTGGGGAACAAGTACCGTTTTTTGGCAACTTTTCAACTTGCGTCTGCAGTCAACTCTCGTTATAGCGGACACCCTCGGGACGTAGTTTGGAGTCCGTAATAGCGAGAGTCGGCAATAGCGGGAGCCATTTTCAGTCAAACCTCTACAGCTTTCGCCGGGGGAGGGCTGGATTTTGACCGTTATAGCGGGGTGTCCGCAAGGTGAGAGTTGACTATACTTGCAACTCCGTTTGGCCAGGACTTGCCTGGACTTGCGATGACTTGCGTTCACTTTTAACAAGATGAAATTTGAGCGCAAGTAGACGCAAGTTTTTTCACCGCTTGGACACCCAACGGAAGCTTTTTTTAATTGCAGCGCGAGTAGGAGCATTGAAGTGGCTTTTTTAGCAACTTGCGTGCACTTGTGAGTAAACTTGTGACTCCGTTTGGCCATCCAACGCAAGTTTATATGCGTCTCCGTTTGGCCAGCGCTTTAGTCCGTAAACAGTGGGCTTCGTTGGTGAACTTTATACGATACAGCATGGCGGAATGCGGATACTTACGTCATGTTGCTTAGAAACGCCGTGTACAAAACAACCGCGGGCTCGATCAATGCAACCTCGTTTCCAGGGTCTTCTCAGCGTTGCTTTTCAAGATGGCGGCATAATGCCAAGAAGACCCTGGGAACGAGATTTGACCGGATGTTGGCATCAAAATGGTACTTATTCCCCTGACTGTTTTGGGGGTCAGCAGAGACGTTTACTCCTCCCTTCCCCTGTCAGTAGAATTTTAATGCTGCTTGTTGCAAAACGCCCAATTTTAAAAATCCGGGTCTTGGATTCAATGGTTGTTATTTGCGCGCGAAACTCAGAACCGAGCAACAACCAATCAGAGACACTGTAGAACTACGTCATCAGTATGGAATTTTTTGGGGTCTTATCGTCTCACAGCGGAGACGAATTGAGCACGCCGAGAGAGATGTATTTGTACTCAGTTCGTATATATCGTTTTCACGTGACGTCATCAAAATGCTAAATTCTAAACTATTGATCCTACATAGCTGTTCTTTCAGTATATTCTATACATCAGTGTCGTTAGATGCTGGGGAAATTTTTGTACCAGCAGATTGCTTCGTTTTAGAGATAAAACGTTTTAAAATTTGAGACGGCCTGGCTCAACGTGACCTGAAATGTTACAGAAACCCATATTGTTGCACTTTTTAAATACTTTTCAGATATTCTAATAAGTTAAAAATGATAACTAAGGCATTCAGAAGTGAAAACTCATGACTTTGGTAGCAAAATCTTTTTTCTTCTCGCAGACATTTTTTGGCCGCCATCTTGGTGTACCAAAGTGGTACACCAATATGGCGGATCGACCCATACTAAGTTCTGTAATGTTCCGAATATTGTTTTCTCATTAACTTCGTTGCAATGAACACTACCAAATCAAAACTTGGGGAATATATTTCTTTCCACCTACTCTACAATCTCTGAGTTTGTTGGTGTTTTTCATGCACGCAAAACGATCTTGTTATTTTGGTGAAAACGATCTATTTTCTATTTTTTTTTTTTTTACCCATTGACTACTGCATTTTTTACGGCAATCTAAGGCCACGGTGCCTATTTCTGGCCGTTATCTCGACGGTTTACAGCCAAACTGTCTAAAATTTAGTTTGCAGCAACATGGCAACTAACATCCCCTTTTACTTCGAGTCTAAAAGTTCAATATTTTCTTTGGGCATACGCACAAATCAAAATTTTGACAGTTTTTCAAGAACGATAAAAACACAGAAGGTCGGGCTTTTCTGCTGTTGTTGTTGTTGTTGCTGTTTGTCTCCTTTTTCTCCCACTTTCTTTTGTGGTTTTGTTGGCCTTTCAGTCGCCTTTGTTCACGTTGGAAAAGACAAGAAGTGTCATGGGTAGGGAAGGTTTCTCTTCGATTTTGGAGGAAAAATTCCAAGGTCCTTTGTATGTATTTCTGGTCCAATTCATCGTTTCGTGCCCATTTAGGCATTCTTTTGACATCTTCTGGCATGAAAAGTGATGACGTCACAAGTGGTACAAGTCCATGGTCTCCTTGCGGCAGGTTTTGGACGGTTTAGGAGTCAGTTATTAAACATCTCTATTTTTTAACTAAACCTGCTAAGAACTTTTGTTCTTCGATTTCCAGGTTGAACTGCCTGGTGACGTCATAGATGTATCGTGTGGCGTTGATCACATGGCAGCCGTGGTTAAGTGCAGTTAACATTTCACCAGAGTTCGTGACACGGCATGTCACGCAACACAAGCGAGTAGAAAAGCCCGACGCGAGCGTGACTTCACACTACATCAATCAAAGAGGACAAGATCCCAATATTGAAATGTCAATTCTCTTTAATGAGTGTCATACATTTCTTTTGATGTCGGATCTGAGAATTTGGTGATACATCAAACGATTGATTGTTGTATTAATTCTTATCACCTATCTATTTGACGTAATATCAATCTCGTTCCCAGAGTCCTCGTTACCCTTGTCCAGCGGTGGAGCGTCCAACAAGGAGCTCTGGGATAGAGTGATCCGCCTGACTTGCGCAGTAAGACCGGAAGTCCAAGAATCTTGGCGTCCGTTGGTTGAAACATGGGGTCGAACACATGCGCAGTAGAGCCGGAAGTCCACGAATCCTGTCATGGCGGATCGCTTCCCCCCAGAGCTCCTTGTTGGCCGCTCCACCGCTGGCCAAGGGTAACGAGGACTCTGGGAACGAGATTGACGTAATATTGAAATTGAAAGAAAAAGTATTTTGGGGGATTAAAGTGTTCAACTAGTTTGGTGATTTGCCTTTCACTGTACAATACCAAAATCGTCGTAACACTGCAGTGTTATGAAATGTTTATTGTAGCATAATTGTAACAAATCTAACTAACTAAATTAAACTGAGCCTTATTAATACCACAGGACACCCAGGCTCTGTTTAGGCTTTATCTTTTGCCTCACTCTACTGTGGAACCCCGATATAACGATGTGCCAAGGGACTGGGAAGGTGTGTTCGTTATAACGGGTGTTCGTTATAAACGAAACCCCATTATAACGAATTTGTGGGAAAACGACCAAAATCTTCGTTATATCGAGGTTTGCCTAATAATTATTTTGCCTTAAAATTAAACAATGTCACGTTGCATTACACCACTCAGTATTAGATTTAACATGGCGGTTTGACGTCACACTGACGGATTCGTGGGTACGCATTCGGATGCCTCGACATTTTCGTTACATGTTTTTGTTCAAGGGCTAACTTTGGGCTGTTTGGACGAAATTTCGATTGAATGGTACTAGCACATGCGTGCATCTTTCCTCTTTTCTGTTGCTTGGCCTGGAAGCCAGGCGACGGGATTTTGTGGGCGAAAATAGCCTCGGCGCTGGAGCTGTTCGAATTGGAATTTTAATTACTTTCCTCCCTTTTCGTATAATTAGATGTACAGTAAACAGCGAAACTAAAATCCTTCAAATCGCTTTGAGCCACAAAAATGACAGTACACAACAGGAAAGCCGATAAATTAACGTTTATTCAGTAGGCATTTGTTCATAGTCTTCGCGACTATTCACAATTCTACGAACCATTCAGTAAATCCCATATTCACACCAAACAAAAAGCCTACTTACAATATGATTGCTTAGAATACTTACAATACGATTACTAACAATATTAACACATTAGTTAAAATACAATTACAATGGGATTATTATATTTATTATCTAAAATTGTTAGATATTACTAAATTCAGTACTAGATACTAATTTTAAATTCAATACTTAATTTCAATTATAATTTGCTTCCTTCTTTTAAGCCTTTTTAACAAAACAAAACAAAAATAAATACATAAAACAAACAATAGAAACAGAAGAACGAGGCCGCATCCTGGGTATAAAATTAGCTTGAATTATTTTCGCCAGTGTGAAGAGTTAAAAAAAAAAAGGAAAGTGGTTCTACTGGGAAAGATAACTAGTGTTAAAGAAGTCACAGTTCACTTGAAACGTCCCCATTTCGATTGGAATTTTGTAATGGTATTCGTTTTGTGTGCGAAAAGTCTTTCGATTTCTTGGCACTTCAGGAACATTTGTGTAAATATTTTTAAATTTGGTAGCGTTTTGTTTATTTTAGAAGTATAAATATGATGCCTGCCTATAAGGAGTGCATGATGTATGAGTATATCCTCAATTCTATCTATTAGTCCCAAGCAAGAAAGTGGGGTCAGATAAAAAGCTAATCTAAGCCTAATTTATGTTAATCTGTATTATTAAAAACTGGACCACGGATATTGGATTTCTAGCTTTTTGATTGGTTAAACGGAGACAGTCTAACAGCTGATATACCTGCTCCGACAAATATGAACGCGTCAGCGAGAAAGAGAGCTGAATTTTTTCTCTCTCCAAGGAACAATGGCCGCCGGAGAAAATTGTTTCGCGGCAGAATTGACTGAAGACGAAGTAACAGAACTGATAGAAAATGCAGCAAAGTTTTGAACGAAAATTTAATGGGAAATGCCTGTAATTAATGTACTACAAATGCAACTGAACGAGCACTAAAGGAAGCCTGAAACAATTTACGGAAAAATTCGATAACTCGCAATACAAATCTGCACAAATCCGTTCAAAATGAATGAAAACATGTTTACAACACAAGTTTAAGCTTAGCCTATTCAATATTGTTACCTTGTGTTTCGAAGAAGCTTGTCAATTCCAGCTGGACAAAGCTTTTAAAATCAGTACAATCTTAAATATCGGAGAAGAAGCATACGACAGTTCGTCAAGCGTTCATGATGGTCAGGTACAATCAAAGATCACTTCACAGTGGAATTCTCTTCGAAGATCACTCTTTTTCTCTCCATCCATGTAGATATTGACGCTTTCCTTTGCTTTTTACTTCAGTGAACTTGATTTTAACTTGCTCAGTTTCGCTGGTTTCAACACAATTCTGTAGTCGTGCACGATTTGCTCGCCGTAAACAACCCGTTCAGCTGTCCATTCAACTTGTAAAATGAATATAATGTTCAGCTCCACAATTATTTCTGATCTTTCCATTTTAAGCTAAACCATTTGCACAATTTCCCAGAATATACGAAACTTTAGAAGACAAAGTTAAAATTCTGCTTTGCTCTCTTTTCATTCACTGTGCTATAAACTGAACTGGCAGACCGCGCCAGCCTTTTGCCGCCGTTTTCATACAAATCATACTTCATTTAGATTGAACTGAAAATTCACTCAGTCGATTGATAAAGTAATACCGAAATTTAGTTTAGTGAAGTTTTTAATAAAACAATTATTCCATTTGCCCTTGTTGGATATGAGAGGATTATAGCCAACTCGCGCTACGCGCTCGTTGGCTATTTATCCTCTCATATCCAACGCGGGCTCATGGAATAATTGTTAAATATACAATTACGGTTCTGACTCTAATACAAACTTGCTGCATACTCTGCAAGTGAACTGTTGCTTCTACTGTTCTATACTCATAAAAACTGACTGAGGAGAAACATACATATTTTTATCCAAAAATAGCATTTAGATAATATTATGAACGTGTACTCTAATATTCTGAAAGTCAGAATTTAAACACTTGCATGCATGCGCATAACGAGGATCACGACTTTGTTTTTCCTTTCGACAATTTCACTCATCTAGTTTGCTTTGTATGAAAACTATAAGTAGCACGATATCGATACCTTTTCCTAGCGCAAGCAAATGTCTTCCGCTAAATCTTTACGATTAACATTACACAAGGCCTCACTTAAATCCCGGTAAATGGCAGCTGAACCGTTTTTCTCTTTCCAGTGCATTAACATTCGGCGTGCGTTTTCAGCATATCCCGGCCATCTTTTATTAATTTCATCAAGTTTTGCGTGAGAAATTTTCAGACGACGCCCAAGGTTCATCCAATCCTCAGCAATGGAGTTGGACAACTTCTCCAGGTCATCGTCAGACAGAGTGCCTTCTTTCATAACGTTTCCTAAGGAAGGAATATAAAACATGTTTTAAACATTATAATACTGAAGAGATCTATAGATTTCACGTATTGCATTATATTGTGTTCTTAACTCTCACAGTGCCTCTCTCCAGTCACCACCCAGGAGTATAGGTATGGAACTACCTACCCAGGTTGGTATGGAACTAGCTTGCAATCGAGGCTCATGCGGGGGAATGTCATTAACAATATTTGCATTTGAAAACATTTCCCCGCATGAGCCTCGATTGCAAGCTAGTTCCAGTCCAATCGTGAGAATACGAATGTCTATTGTCAAACCTTGCGATACTCCTAGTCGCTTCATGCTATGGAAACCGGAGTTAAGTGCCGGTCTGACAGCTTTATATGCAGCCACTAGATTTTCACAATGCGTGATTGATAATTTGTGTTATAATAAGGCTAGAGCTTGTGATTGGCTAATACTCGTCAGAAGCAGGCCCACGAGCATTATGAGCGATGTTAATCGGCCCGGCTGGCAAAGCGAGGGCAACAGCGCGGCAAAGTTAAATTGCCAGGGAGAGCCATATAACAAACATATTATTATGTTCACTTGCTTGGGAATGTACTGGGTACGTATTGAGAAAATATCGCCCTTGGTCCGTACAAGAAAGACGCTCAGTTAATAAGAAGTAATTCATGATAATAAATAACATTCACCGGCCGTAAAAAATATATATTACTTTCAGATTGCTATGGTGATTTCGGGTAAAATTTCTCAAATATTTTGCAACTGTATGCAGGCAGCTGTGCCCTACATATCATTTTCAGATTTGCTATATATATGATGATTTCGGATAAACTGGATGCCGTTGTGCCCTATATATGACATCATCTCTTCTGCATACTCACTTGTTTATCCTGGCTGTGGTTGTAAATGATATGTGACAAGAGAGGATGATCTAAGAGAAGCCGATTCCCCCGGCCCATATACATGGATCGCTTCCAATGATTTCTGTTGAAATCTATTTTTAACTTCTAGATCGCTACCTGATTGGTCAGTGGGAGACGCAGTCATGGTTAGCGCGTGGGACTCGGATCGAGCGGTCTGGGTTTGAGCCCTGGCCGGGGTCACTGTGTTGTATTCTTGGACAAGACACTTTACTCTCACAGTGCCTCTCTCCATCCAGGAGTATAAATGGGTACCGGTGACAAAATGCTGGGGGTAACCTGCGATGGACTGGCATCCCATCCAGGGGGAGTAGCAATACTCCTAGTCGGCTTTATGCTAAGGAAACCGGGATAAGCTCCGGCAGTGTGGACCAGTTTGGCCCGAGTGCGGCTTTTCCTTTACATTTTACCGGATTGGTCAGTTCGAGTAACGGCATGTCACGGGCCGAGCAATGATCAGAAGGAAATAAAAATAACTTTCACAGCATGGCGCGAAAACTATTAATAGACTTCAAAATTATCCTTCTCTTAGATAATCCGTAGCTCTCAGTCTCTTATATGTGATAATCGATAATCTTGACCGAAATAAATGAGATGTTACCTGAATGTGCCATATTCGCGGGAACAGTTGATTGCATATCCTGGTTGGGCCGTTGTCTGTTGGAACCCATAATAGATGGCTGCTCTTTGTCAGGGACCTCTGAAGGACAAAATTAACACAACATTGACCTATACTAATATTTGCAAATTTTGCAACTACTAGTATAGGTTAATTATTATAACTGTTCCAAAATTTAATTTATGCAAAGGCACGCTAAACAAGGCAATTTGTCTCCTCCAGCTGATCTCCGTTGACTTTGCTCAAGTCGTTGAGTTCGACGAAGAAGAAATACCTGCTATTTTCGTGTTGGTGTCTCACGCGTGCCTCACTAACGTGCAGGAACATATTTCACATTTTTGAGCTATCTATCCATGGACACCAATGTGTGAGTGAATGACCTAATCACGTCACATCACCAACTTCGTTCCAAGGCTCCTTTCGAGGTGGGAAGAGAAAGGAGACTGGGAAGGAGGTTACACGTGATAATGTAATGAAATATTTAGGTCCCGGTGTTCTATTGGCAAAATCCCGTTTTCGGTTGATTTGGTGGTTCAACTTTTTCAATTGGCATCAAACTTCAATTCTTTGTTTTCATCTGACGTCATCAAAATTCTAAAATCTAAACTGTTAATTATACAAAGCTCTTCTTTTTATATCATCTAGACATGGAAATCATTCATCTCTATGCAAAATTTGGTATCGATCCAGTGATTCCTTTTGGAAATAAAGCTATTTGAAATGTGCGATGTCCCAGATGAACGTGTTTCTGAACTGTCACAAAAACGGCTATTTTTATATCATTTTTAAATTTCAGACGTGATAATAATTTAGAATTGATGTCTAAACAGATTTGAAGTGAAAGCTAATGATATTGACGGTAGAATCTACTCTACTTCTTGTGCAATTTTATGGCGGCCATATTGGTGCCCCTCTGAAGGACACCAACATGGCGGCGGCATACTAAATACTGTAATTTTCTGAAAATTCGTTTGGCAATAACTCGGTTATGAGAAACGCTACAAAGCTATAATTTGGACAAAACTTTTCTTTCTTTCTGTCAATTTTCTGATGTTTTTCATGCAAGCAAACAGTTTTTGTAATGTTGATGAAAACCACCAATACTGACTGCTCGAAATCGCCGAGTAACTTGCCTAAACAAACAAGAGCGGCCGCAAGTCTACCATTTCGTTCAATCTCGGCCAGCCGGACAACATACCGAACGCGTTTTGGTTGAATGGATCTCGCGCGCACCAGTTGTCTGGGATCCTTTTACAACAACGTGGTAGTTTTTGGTCACAAATAATGTCACGCATTCGTTCCGCCACATCACATTCATTAGAGATCATACGTTTTCTTCTTCTGTTTGGTTTTTAAATCAAGCAACCCATTACCGAACTGTAATATTACTCAGCTTTACTTGAGCTAATTCTCGTGAACCTTGTTCAAATGTTATGTATCTGACGAAAACCGAATTACAGTATTGTCTGCCCTATATAAAGACATGTCGTCGTTAATTTATACTTGAAGCCGAATCTTTATACTAAAACTGAGTACAGGCTTACAAAATAAACAACAGTCTACGTATTGTCCATTTCGTCTGTCTACCTGCACATATGCATGTACAGACCGTTTTGATTGTTGAATATAGATAGACTGAAACCGCTAGATCCTATGACTCGAGCTACGAGTATAATAGATCAATGTAACCTTCCCAACTGAGAGATTTAATTAACTTTGGAATTAATCAGTACTGTCCCGTTTCCTTGGTGTAGAAGAATTCTGTTTCTAGCGATCACCGATGCCAGCAAACGCAACAGCTGTGAAATGAAGAGAATGTTGGCTCGATCACTGCTGCAGCGGAGCTAACACTATATGCATCAGTAAGAAAGAATCTGTATGCTTCGATCGAGTGACTCGTGCAGACATGATAGTATGGCATATATAAATGCTAGAATAATCAGTGAACTAAGGTATCTTAACTACAGATATCCAGGTTAGTCTTTTACGTAAACATGTTAAGGAACAAATCCGAAGCAACAAACCTACAGCCACAGAAGTCAAAGAACAGAAAGAACAACAGACGAAGATACAGTTGATGAAATGAATTCAACCAAGCCGGAAGCTCGTCTCCTTGGAAGGGTCTTGGCAACTTAACTAGTAATCGTATAAATAACAAAGTTCTCGTTTGTGATTGGCTCCCCGCGCGTCTATTTGTTACGTAATAGCCCTTTTCACGGTTAACCTGAAATATTTGCATAACAATAGAGCTAAACATAGAAGCGAGGCAATTTCGGGCACAAGCTGTAAAACATCGTGATTTTCTTGAGCTCCTTAAACTATGTTAGCATAAAAATAGTTTTAAAACGGAGAAGAACTAAATATGCAACTATTTTAATTAAAGTTTGCCGTAAAGATCGTAATCCGATCTCCCTGTTGCTTATGCGAGTCTACTCTTTATTAATAGAGAAAAGTCGTTCTACATTTTTTCTAAAAACAACGTAAACTAAAAGAATTGTAGTTCTTCTACATTTTAAAACTGTTTTTATACTAAAAGAGTTCAAGGAGTTCAAGAAAAACGATGTTTTGCAGCTTGTGCCCGAAATTGCCTCGCTTCTATGTTCAAGTGTATTGTTATGAAAATATCGCAAGTTAACCGTGAAAAGGGCTATTGGAGCGCGATGACGTGGGTGTCCAATTACAGGTATCCAATTTGAACTTGTTCAAATTCAAATTGGATACCTGTAATTGGACACCTACGTCATCCACGCGTCGATTACGTGCATTTAAATGGGTTATTTCTTACTGTCTCCGTACTGTTTGTAAAACTGATTGAAAAAATCACTGACATTTTCGCTAAAAAGAGGTACTTTCAGAGTTCCTTACCTCGACGTTTGTTATTGATACGATTAATTGGTAATTGGACCTCGTGTCGTACAATTCAGGGAGTTATCGTGCTCGTAATTTCAAATCAACCTCGCGCTGCGTGCTCGGCCGATTTCGAAATTACTCGCCCGATTACATCCTTTATCACATAGCGGGCATAATTACTGAATTCTGATTGGCTAAGACAGAGGGCATTTTTTCTTAATCAAGGGCACTTTTTGGTAATCAAGGGCATGATTACTTGATCCTGATTGGTCGAACGGCAAAATCCCTCGCTCCTAATTGGCTGAGCGCGCTGCACTTAGTTGGCTTCTTGACGGCGGGATTTTGAGCAGAATTTTCAAACACAGCACTCGCTTGTACGTCGCTTCGGATAATTTTTGACTTCAGTTTCCTGAGTTATTTGACGAAAAAGGAATGGAAACCGGGTGATAGCTTGAAACGAAATTCCGAAAGCTGAATCTCAGGGTTTCACTCGAAATCAGAACAAAGATTATTTCAGTTGAAAACTAGAAAACATCAGCGAGAACTTGGCGAGTTTGCGACGTCGGGAAATTCATTCATGGCGGCCAACTGACTTCTTCGCTTCACTTCTGTTAAATAGTACGGCTTTATCACATGCAACCCGACAGAGTAAATAGCACAGAGTTTGTTCAAAGAAAGAAGAAGGTCAAATTAAACAGGAGAAGTTGGCTCTACAAATTTATTTGGACTCGTCGTTTGCTGTTTTATCGATGTAGGATTGGACATGTCAAGCAGCTCGCATGCAGCGGAAAGCTTCAAAACATTCAAACAGGTGACTAAAATTAAGCTTACGTTTCAGGCTTGTCTTGGATTGAGTGTAAGCTTGTTATTTTGTTTTCACGACTTACTTAAGATTTACATAACAGTCAAATTTATCCTGTTCTGAACGTTTAGAAAAGCATATTTTCGTTCCGCAGGCTGAATTTAAGCTTATATTAGCCGCACGCTGAAGGTTTTCCGAACATTTTGCCCTTTATGTGATAAACAAGTAATCGCATTGTTCTCTCGTGCAATTAGGATTAATTTCACTTGTATTTTCAAAGTTTTTACAAATTGCCCTCGTCGCTGCGCGACTCGGGCAATTTTGTAAAAACTTTGAAAATACTCGTGAAATTAATCCCTAATTGCACTCGGGCCCATGCGATTACCTATACGAATTGTACTCCACTCGGTCCAATTACCATTAAAAATACGACACTCGCAGGTCCTCACGAAGTTCGGAGGAGTGACAATTTTTGAGGGTTGTGAAGGGTTATAAATAAACATTTGGCAGGAGTGGATTACTTGAAGTTGGACGTTAATTAAACTGTACATATTCAGTTGGCTTGAATAGGGAAGAAAATAGACTGTTGACAAACGTGAAGAGATTATTTGGATGGGATACCGTACTAATGGATCGGTAGTAGATTGGGGAGAGGAGGGGTGGTTGTTAAATGAGTCAAAATCCCTGTCTAAAGTAACGTGGGGAATTTAGGGAAGGGACCTGGACCCCTTCCCCCTTATTTTGAAGTGCGAATAATTCCCCCCTTATTTGAGGAACTGAAAGTATTACCTTAAAACCTCCCTATTTGAGCAAGGAAAGGCCCATCTTCACTTTTAAAATCACCCCCTCCCCCCATCTTTGTGCACCTCTGAATCCGTAAATGGCATGAATATTGTGTGGTTCCAGAAAATATCCATCCCCTCCCCTCCCCCCACCACTGAAGGCTTTTTTAGTTTGAAGTCCCCCGCCCCATCCCCCTCCCTGGAAATTACAGTTTAGCTTCATCTTTTCCAAATTTTGGATTTTGAGTCCCCGGGCCCCCTCCCCCTCAGAATTTCCATTGACCTTTCTTAGGGTGGGTATGGATATTGGTGAGAAGAACTAATAGTTTAATCGCTTTGAAAAATTGTTCCTCGCGAAGCGAAGTTTATAATGTTGTTCCCCAAGAGCTCAGACTGGATCAAACTCTCGCATGGCGTTTTGGTTACGGAAGTTGGTGCTAACAAATTTACGGTCTCATAGTGTGACATTACACACTTCGTGTAAGTCACACAAAAACCAATAACCACCAAGCCGCCGAACTTCTCACGCCTGGCTTCTAAACCTCAAATGAACCATTGTTGTGAAAAATGTAACATTAATCCATTAATTTTCCATGTAAATAACACTTTAGTTCTTACACATCTGAACGGAAAAGACATGGAGACAAGATTGTTTTTCGGCCGATTCCAAACATCAGAAATCTTTGGAAAATCTTCATGCGTCTTCGGCCGTCGTCGGGTCCTTTTCGGAGGTCGTGGCCCAGGATATAAATGTCACGCATTTGACTCACACAAATAGTTGGTAGATACAATCAGGTCAACGTAAACTACAAGTGAATGATAAAACCTACCTACAAGCCATACTTCAGCTGTCCAAGCACGTTCTGCGGACGAATCGGCATGAGCCACAAAGTCCTTACTTTTAAGGAAAATTGCCCCAGACTCCCATTTATAAACCAGGCGGAGACTTAGACTCGTTCCTAGCGACTTTGTGGCAAGGGCACTCATCGTGAGGTGACACCGGGAGATCTGTGACCCTTTCCAGTCCACCACTTCTTCTCGTAGTTCTCGTTTGAGGACTTCGTCTACCAACAATGAGAGTTTCTCTTTTTGTGTTGAACACAGGACTACTCGAATATCTTGTGAATCGCTAACTTTTAGCTTTATCACTGAGACGTCAGTGGAATGCCGAGTTATGCACTTGTCAAACGCTTCCTCTGCAGATGCAGGAAGTATGATTGCTCCTACTTTGCGGACTTGCCCTTTGCTGTGAACACGTGCAGATGCATGAAGCAGTAGTTCTTCTTCCGATTCTTTCCGGAGGCAGAACACCTGAGAGTATGTGTCACTGTTCGTATCGTGCACTACGCTGTCACGTGTGCATGTCACGGGATGATTTGTTGAGTCGGTCAGTTCAAATCTCACCAGTTTGGCTGGATCAAACTTGGCAAAATGTATCAGAGTTGACGAAACGTCAAAAAAATCACGCACGAAGACTTCGTCAACATGCTTATCTTTCACGATGGCTCTTATATGACGCGAAAACCGTTCTAATCTCTTGTGCAATCGAACATATTGTGGACATTTCTGGAAGAAGGGCTCGAGAAGACCCAGTAGGGGATAAACCGCCAGTCTACTGCCCCAATCGCGAATTAGTTCGGTGGAGTGTTTGCTGTCACGGTTGTTCAAACATAGATTCTCAAGGATCTCACACACTTCACATACAAGTTGCTGGATGTTATTGTTCTGTTTAGCTTCTCGGACATCAGACGCAAGTTGGTCCAAGGTTTCCTTGTCCAGTCCTCTCAGGCCATTTTGGACCTCTGGAATAATCTCATCGCGAAAGATTGATTTGATGTCTTGAATGAGGTGAGGAATAATGGCTAGGAAATGTTTCGCCATTGATTCTTCAGACGAAGAACACATCTGTTCATATTTTGATGCAGTGCCTTGGGATATTTGTGGGTAATTCTCGAGATGATTTCCATAGCTTTGGTATGAAGCTACTCTTTCCACGTCTTCAACGGAACTCTCCAACTCAATGCAACAATCTCGTAACACTGTTTCGCAAAGGTCTTGAATTTTACCGCTGAAATATGTTGTCGACTCTGCATTCTTGATTTTCAAGTCTGAGATCTTGACTGCAAGTTCTCTTAAGTTTCTGATGTGCATTTGTCCTCGTTGTGTCACTTTGTAGTCTAAAGAGACAATGAAGATACAATAGTAAAAGTAACTACTGGTGATGTCGGTACTTTGGGAGTCATAAATGGTCATACATTTTCTCTGGTAGCCTTTTTCGTTTGATGAGTCGTGTTCTAAGAGGTTCCTTTTGGGGAGACTTAATCAGCCTATAAGATTAGCATCGGTTTGTAATGTTTGATATGGGGTTGTCGTTTGGGTCTGAAAAAGTTGAGGTACAGTGAACACTCTCTTAGGTGGGAGTACTTGGGACCAGTTCTATCTGTCCATCTTCGAGAGGTATCCGCCTTACAGTGGTGTCCGCTTCAGTTGAGAGATTTCACTTCTTGGGGAGTTGATTTATCATTTCTCACTTATGTAATTTAGGAGTGTTAAAAGTTACGTCATCATTCGCAACTCTCCGTCTATTTTGTTCTTGCGCACCCATCCCCGTACATTACACTATATATCACTTTGACATGTAAAACTGATAAAATAAAACATGGAAATGTATTTGCAGTTTGCAACTAAATGGCTGAGCCGAGCGGCCATACCAATGATTTAATGGCTGATCGAAGGTATTCTTTGTATTCTTTGCCGATTGTATCGGCTCTTTCTCTTCTGATCGATTGCATTATCTTCGCAGCGTAGCCTGCGTAAATATATTTATCTCTGTCCACGCTCAATTCAATCAGTTGAGCGCGCGATTTTCTCTATTTGCAGCGTCGCGTTGACTAAGTCCGCATCCTCACCAATGCGTTTTCCTTTGAAAACGCAAACTTTTCGATGCGTTTTCGCTTATCGTCCACACTAATACAACGATCGAAAACGCTGATCGTTTTCATCGGCAACTCATACAGTTGAAAACGTTGTCCAGAGTGAAGACATTTGAAAACGGAGCCCTGTCGTATTAGTGTGGACGGCGAAAACTGGCGGAGGCTTTCGAAAACGCTGACATTCACGCACGTCATTCATTGACGTCTATTTCTCGCATGCGCAGACTGTTGTAGTGTTTCCGAGCCTATTCGAGCGTTTTAGTCCGCGTCCACACTAATGCGTTTTCGTTTGAAAACGCATACTTTTCGATGCGTTTTCGCTTATCGTCCACACTACATCGCTGAGCGTTTTCATTGAAAACGCTGTCCAGAGTGTAGGAGACATTTGAAAACGGAGCCAAACGAAAACGCACCAGTATACGTGTTTTGACGTCATTCGCATTACGTGAACTCCGATCCCCGCTTTCCACAATTTTCGCTACTTTATATTCATTTGTTACTCTTAATAGCAACTCACATTCCTCATCCGTCCACATGAAAGCTTCCTGCTGATTTGCAGACGTTTTCTTCTTCGCTTTGGTCAGTGTTGCTATGCTTTTCACCGCTTTTATCTTGCAAACTGATGACGGTTTGAATTTGATCGATTTGAAAATGGAAGATGATCTTTTGTAGCCTTTTCGAGCGTATTAGTGTGGACGGGGAAAACGCTACGGGGAGATTTTGATTGCTTTTCGGTAAAAACGGAGCGTTTTCGAAAACGCATTAGTGTGGACGGGCCTACGTTCCCAGCACTCTCAGCTCAACTTACCATCTAGACCCTTTAGATCTTTCCTCAAACTATCAGGATCTTTTGTATCACCATTCTTCTTCAACCATGGTTGCAAAACTATTTCCAGTTGTTCATTATCGTCCTTCCAAGAATTCGTGATTTGTTTCCTTAACCTTTCAGGCGTTTCAAGCTTTTCAGCAATTGTCATCACGTTAAAAATGGCTCCCTCTACCCCGAGTAGGCATCTGACATGGCCACGCAGATCTGTAACGAAAATATGCAAATATACATTATGCATACTGTCAGTTGAAATGTTTTAACTGGGTTGTGAAAGTCTGTCTTATCATTCTTTTTATATTTTATTAAGACTAGTCAAGATGCAGAGAATAATCTTTGCTATGCGTGGCCACCAACGTTCAATCACTTGCATAGCTTCTTTACAGCTATGTGCATTGTTGTTGCCGGACATTCCCCGCCAGCATTTCATTATTTCAGTCCAAATTCAGGGGCACCTAACGGATCGTTTCGTTAGCGTTTAAAAATAAGCCGTAAAAACGACGTTCCGACACCTACAGGAAAATTGTCTCTTGGGTGTACCTGTAGTATTGAAGCGACCTATAGCTAGAAGTATTGTTGCTTCCCTTCAAGATTCCCCAAAATGTATACAAAGGACACGACACAAGGGCTAGACTCAAGTTCAAACCAGCATCTCAATCCGCAGTCCAAAGGACAAAATGTGCTATTAATACCATTCGGTCTCCCAGCTTACAGAACACCATACCAAAGCCACCAAGCTGGGAAAGATGGATCGCTGTGATAAACATGTTAACGGGATGTTATTATTTTTCTATCACACCCACCTTGAGAAAGTATTTAGTCAGTGACAGAAGCTACTCGGCCGGGTGAAAAAGACTTCCGAGTTTTTCCAAAATGAGTCAAACTTAATATTATTAAACTTATGACCTTCTGTACTACGGTCGGATGCTCTACCATTGAATAATATATTTGTCAAGCTTAAATTTACCATCATTTCTTTCCACACATATCTCATATATATAGTAAGGCGCACATTTGATCATATTCATATGTTAATTTGCGCCATATAAATACTAAATATTATTATTATTATTAAATATCGACAAAACTAATCCTTGCAGTATGCGGGAAGTTCGTCACATTTGAACCTAGAGCAGTTTTATGGTCTAAGCTCCCACGAGTATCTGTGTCGATCGGTAGTTTAGTGGAAGGTCATAGGTTCGACTCCTGTTGTGAGAACTCAGAATTCGTTTTTCGTGTATCTTGTGTCTCTGACTGAATAATATATTTCTTACTGTGTTTCAACAAAGCTTAAAATTCATCATCATTTCTTTCCACGCAAACCCACCTTGTACACAGAAACTACTCTCGCTGTTGTGCCCATACTGCCCTTGCACACTGATTCTCCCACACAGGATTGTGACATCGTTAATCACGTTCACTGGAACCTTGACGACACGTCCGGTGTTCCACCAAACATGGGATTCTACAATGACATCTAAACTGCTCTGTTGATTGTCAGACAGTTCGTAGTCTTCGCCAAGATGAACAGAAACTTGAAGATCTTCACTGTTGTAGATACGCTTGTCTGTCGGTCCGTCAATGGAACGCACTAATCTGAATCCATCTTTTCCCAGTTGCACCAAGGCTGAAGCATCGTGTTCAACGTAATATGGTTCGTGGAAGATGTCTTGACTCATAAACACGAGTGCAAGTTCAGATGAGTCCTCTTTAAACAACACTGACATTGTATAATTGAATGGTAACAAGTTCAGACGCGATACAACCTCCTTGGCACGAATCCAAGCCACTGTCAGAAGGTTGGCAATGACCGAGAATCGTTCAATTTCAATACTCACTTCTTTCTTTGCAACATTGATGATTGCGTTTTGAGTAATGTCCAGCCAGGAAATCTTTCCGTCTCTAGCTTCTGTCCCATGTAAGACAAGAACGTCCTCACTCTTGAGATTCCCTTCATCGATCTTTATCTCGGTTGTCAATGTGACAGGTTTCTTAAACAAATGGCCATTTGGTTGAAGGTTGATGATAGGTCCGCCAAACATGACGTCATTTTCAAGTCCCCTTTGCACTATCAAACCGTAGTACTTGACGGGGTCCTCCAATGTTATCTTTATAGACACAGGATTGTCAACTGCTCCAGGGGGGCATACGAGTCGGACACCCTCCGCCCTTCACCGTGCCACCTTCACTGGTAATAATGCCGGATGCAGCGTTGGTTGTCGTACCAAGTTGACTTTCCTTTACCTTCTCTGGCAAGACACCTTTTGGGGATGAAAGAGATAAAATTGTGGGGAATATTTTAAGCCCGGATCAAACGACGATGAGCATTGTCTGAGAGTTCAAATCTCACTCTCGTTTGGCCTGAGAGTTATCGACGACACTCGCTGGTTCTCCTTTGGCCTTAGGCCATGCTAGTCGACGAGAGTTGACGAAAACTCTTATGAGAGCCAACTCTCGACAAATCTTATCCTCGTTTGGCCCGGGCATAAAGGCTATAGAGTTACGTACATTAAAAGCCTGTATTAAAGATGAACACACATTTTTCTATATCGTCATGTAGATAAGCTAGTGGATGAAAACAATTAACGCAATGAGTAAATACATAGGAATACGTAACCATGGAATGTAAAATGGAATGGATGTGCTCTTTGACACAGGATACGTAGCCACTCACTCTGTTTAAAGGCAATAGCTTTTTTCACGCGTCACACTAGAAGGTGGATTTGACTTGATCTGACAAACCAGTTAACTAACTTTTCAATGTCTGATTCACTTATAAGATACCTGTTTCTCGGCAATCAATCGGCAAAATCATTCCCTAAGAAACAACTGCAAGTTACACCACATAATGTTATTTGGTTTTCTTGTGGTCATTGGTCATGTTTGTATATTTTGTCAGAAGGAGCTATTTATGTCATGCTATATTTTTAATTCGTATGATCTGCAAACTTGAAAATGACAATGACATTGACAAAATCTGAATAAAGATAAATTCTGAGCATTGTGAGCCATATTTTCATACAAATTGAGCAAACTAGATGTCATACCTTCGTCTTTCAATGCACCAGTCTGTGAATACTCTGTTTTTTCCTGGTCCTCCCTGTAACACAACGAGATCATTTACATTTAGCTGTAACTATTCACAGTAAGTATAGATACGTTTTCGGATGTCCAGCGATCGAAATAAAGCAACCCGGCCGTTTACCTAGTTTTTTTTTACTATTCAGGCGCCACAATTTTTGTTACACATGTAGTTACTATCAACTAGTAACTACATTTTGAAATTAGCCGATTTTAAAAGATATTTGCTCACGGAGTGATTTCAAATGTTCAAGTCGTAATAAGATCTAGTATGTATACCGGCGGAAACTACAGTTGAACCTCGTTACAACGGGCCACCCTGGCCAGGGACATAATTAATTGGCCGGCCGTTGTCGAGAGGTGACCCTTTAAATTCAGGGAAGTTTCAACAATAGTGAATGTACGGGGTAAGGATGGGAGCGCGGTCGGGGCGAAGAAACCTGGCCGCTGTAGAGAGGTGGTCGTTATAGGGAGTTGCTTTATGAGAGCCGATTGACTGTAATATAATTTGCCTTTATCAGGTCTATTTTCAAGTTTGAAATGAAAGAAATTAAAAGAATTCGAAGTTTCAAATCTTTCTAGAAAATGTCCAACGATGTCTAAGATTTGGTTTACTTAATTTACCTAGTATTGTCTAACAAATTGTTTTTGTGTTTGTGTTTTGTGTAGAACGATTACGTGACCGTTCTTGTATTTTATTAAAATATAATTCCTACCCGTTTAGGAGGAAATTGGATAGCATGAGTAGGTTCTTGGAGGTCACTCAAACGTCCTTCTTCTCTTATGCCACATCTACGGTAAGAAAGGAATATATAAACAATAGCCTCCATTTGGCGAGGAAACATGCTCGGATATTTGTCCGCGGACAGTTATCTGTTCCGAGAAGCGAACAGTTTTCCGAGAGCGAAGAAACTGTGAGCTTCGAGGAACAGATAATGTCCAAGGACAAATATCCGAGCATATTTTTTAAGCCAAATTGAGGCTATTGTAGTTGTTATCCTTCAAATATTTTTGTCACAAGGCCGCTCTGTTTGCCGTGGAAGATCTCGGTCGGCCAAGCTGTTAAACATCAAAATAATTATGTTGGGGTTCAAAAATATTTCTAGTCTGTTCAAAACAATGTTTTATTTAATTTAGCAATTTATTTGAGACGAAAACTGAACCTGCGCACGTGAAACGCAAATATTCAAAACTGGGGAATATCACTTAGGGAATATCACCCGGATATTCCCCAGTTTTGGATGCGTCACGTGACGTGTTTAGACTAATCGCGCGCGAGAAAAATTTTGATGGATTATAAATAGTACCCTGGACACAATATTTTCCTCCTTTCTTTTTCTTCGCCAGTCGCTCGCCTTCGGCCACCTTCGTGCGAGTCCACCCGGTAACATCACGATAGACAAAGTTACACAACAATTCCCCCTCAAAAATTGTCGCCATTTTGAAGTCAAAAGAGGCTGATATGGTTGTATTGAGGGTTCGGGGAGACAACGGCTCTCTAGGCTACAATAATTTTTTTTTCCGTGATTAATACATAATGATCTAACATTTTAACGTTTTTAATTGTACCTAGAAATTTCGTTTCATTAGCACTTTAAAAATAATATGATTCAAGTTTTAGTTTTCTCCTGTTATTTTACTCCGGCAAACATTATGCGGAAAAACTGGATACTTTTGCAGGCTTTGACTTTCAAAGAAGTTATATTTTAACTTTTTTACAACACCCACGTCCTAGCTAATTCACTGGAGGCAGAATGAACTGGCTGTTTAAACAATAATAAATGTTGTTTGTATGAGTGTATGTATGTACTGTGTAGGTTTCTATGTACGTATGTGTAAGAAATTCCCTTTCCATTATTAACATCAATATTGTAATAAAGAAATATATTATTAGATATTAAGTAGATCTAACTGCTAAGGATGGTATGTGTAGTTGAAGTATTGTTTTGTAAATAGTGTAAGTATCGTATTGTAAGTAGTAAGTACCGTTTTGTAAGAAGTGTAAGTACCGTTTTCGGTAAGTAGTGTAAGCATCATATTGTAAGTAGTGTGAGTATGGTATTGTAAGTAGTATGTAAGCATTGTATTGTAAGTATCGTTTTGTAAGTAGTGTTTTTGTGTTGAAATTGAATAAAAAAAATGCATGGAAGTATATATAGTTGAATGTTCAATTAATTAGGGGACAAAAACGTGATACATGCAGCATTTGTAGAGAGGCCACTGTGTTTGGGGTCCGGCAAAAAGGATGGCCATTGTAGAGAGGTGACTGTATGAGGGACAAAAAATCGTGGTCGTTGTAGAGAGGTGACTCTTATAGGGGACAATAAACGAGGCCGTTGTACAGAGTGGATCTTACTGCAGCTTTGTCTGTGTGTCAGATTGCTTTTTATAGCATTTTTGTATCTTTTTAAATGAGGAAGTTAAGGCAGCCCTCACTTGGTTGTTTCCTCTGATGCACCCGTCTTGGTTTCTTCCAGCACTTGAAGTTGTTCTTTTGACTCAGGCTTGTGAACTATTTTGCCACTATCTCCACCACCACTGTCCGCACCATCGCCTGCTCTGCCGGATGTTACCACCTCAAATCCTTAAAGACAAAAACAACAAACATCACGTCAACATTCACTCCATATATGGGCATGGTAAGATAGTTCATGCAGGTGGCTTTTACATTTTAACGTCCAAATCCTCAGATTTCACTGAAATCATGATGTTAAACTAGTTTCCAGGTTCAGACTGCGTAGCTTCCAAAATCAGTCACCAGGAGTTATTCCATGAGCAACTCATGTTTGTATGTTTTGTTAGAAGGAGCTATTTAAGTCACGCTATATTTTTAATTCGTATGATCTGCAAACTTGAAAATGACAATCACATTGACAAAATCTGAATAAAGATAAATTCTGAGCATTGTGAGCCATATTTTCATACAAATTGAGCAAACTAGATTTCGTACCTTCGTCTTTCAATGCACCAGTCTGTGAATACTCTGTTTTTCCTGGTCCTCCCTGTAACACAACGAGATCATTTACATTTAGCTGTAACTATTCACAGTAAGTATAGATACGTTTTCGGATGTCCAGCTATCGAAATAAAGCAACCCGGCCGTTTACTTGGGTTTTTTTTACTATTCAGGCGCCACAATGTTTGTTACACATGTAGTTACTATCAACTAGTAACTACATTTTGAAATTAGCCGATTTTAAAAGATATTTGCTCACGGAGTGATTTCAAATGTTCAAGTCGTAATAAGACCTAGTATGTACACCGGCGGAAAGTACTATTTCAAAAACGAGTGCGAGTGTTTCATCACGATTTCCAAACACGCGAAAACAGATGAAAGCACGAGGCCGTAGGCCGAGTGCTTTTATTGTTTTCGAGTGTTTGGAAATCGTGATGAAACACGAAGCACGAGTTTTTGAAATAGCTTCTCAAACAAAAGCTTTAAAAAGGAAGCACTAATTAGTAGTAGTTCACCCGCATTGTTTTCCAGTTCTTAATTTACGGTTACCAAACGTAAGCTCTGAATAGTAGTAATTAAATATTGTTTTGCACTTCTAATTAACAGTTTCTAAATCCGTTGGGGAAACATGATCATGAAGTCAAATGTAAATGAGTGAAAATTTGTTATTTTGCATTTCGAGCATGATGAAAATTTACTTTAATGCCCTATGTCATTCAAGTATCTTGTAGCTCAATGGTAGAGCGTCCGACTACTGTGCGGAAGGTCACAGGTTCGACTCCAGCTGGTAAAACATTAAGTTATTTTTTTCTTTGAAAAATGCTTCCATGATAATAATTTAGT
This sequence comes from Desmophyllum pertusum, assembly GCA_029204205.1. NCBI lineage: Eukaryota > Metazoa > Cnidaria > Anthozoa > Scleractinia > Caryophylliidae > Desmophyllum > Desmophyllum pertusum. Next base: position 166,621 of record MU826874.1, on the reverse strand, counting down.
TTAAGTCTAAGTCATATAAATATCGCAAGAATCTTGATATCCAATAAAATTGTATATGAACATCACTAGTGATGAAAACGTGATGAAACACTTAGTCTAGTGATTTTCAACTGGTGTTTCATTGAGTTTCAAACTCATCCACCTGACCCGAATGGGGCGCTCTGGTTGGCTTATAACGTCATGAATTATTAATGAGTTTGAGAACTACAGTTGAACCTCGTTACAACGGGCCACCCTGGCCAGGGACATAATTAATTGGCCGACCGTTGTCGAGAGGTGACCCTTTAAATTCAGGGAAGTTTCAACAATAGTGAATGTACGGGGTAAGGATGGGCGCGCGGTCGGGGCGAAGAAACCTGGCCGCTGTAGAGAGGTGGTCGTTATAGGGAGTTGCTTTATGAGAGCCGATTGACTGTAATATAATTTGCCTTTATCAGGTCTATTTTCAAGTTTGAAATGAAAGAAATTAAAAGAATTCGAAGTTTCAAATCTTTCTAGAAAATGTCCAACGATGTCTAATATTTTGTTTACTTAATTTACCTAGTATTGTCTAACGAATTGTTTTTGTGTTTGTGTTTTGTGTAGAACGATTATATTACGTGACCGTTCTTGTATTTTATTAAAATATAATTCCTACCCGTTTAGGAGGAAATTGGATGGCAAGAGTAGGTTCTTGGAGGTCACTCAAATGTCCTTCTTCTCTTATGTCACATCTATGGTAAGAGAGGAATATATACATTACACCGTCTCTCTTAAAAATATAACTGCTAGCCTGCGGAACAGGCGTTATATTTTTGCGTTTTTTAGGCGAGCGCGAGTCACGCGCGACGGGAGGGGCGCGAAAAATATAACGCCTGTATGCACACCATTGTTCGTGCTCTTCCAGCGTTCAAATATGAACACGGCTATCCAATTGGTTACTTGATATCATGTGATCACAGGCGGGCCATCCTTTGAGTGGTCAGTGTTTACATTATTCAGGTCACGAACTACAGACTTACTGTGACGGTTGAGATTTGGTTCACTGGTATAGATTTAAGAGTCAACTTGATCTGTATTGTTCAATAAAGTTTAAAATGTATGTTAATTGAGTCATGTGTGCTGTTATTTTGTCATTCCGGGCTGTTTAAGACGTTTTTTGGCGAGATTAACCGCGACCGGCTCTAGTTCAAAATGGATTTTACGCCAAATAATTAAAATTCTCACCTGGCGGACACCGGCATCTGATCAACTAGATAATTTTCTATGTCTTGACCGAGTTTGGGTTTCATCCCTCCAATTTCGACCGAGAAAAGCGATGCTGAAATGCTCCATGAAGCTTTCTGCGTATGATCGGCGCCCGACACGGCGACCAAAGGAATGCGGGTCGATCTGTCAAGTATGCAAATTTCGAAGCAATTGTTTCCGACACGCTTGGCTTCGTCGCTTCCAACAAAGCATTTTGCAAAACAGTGAAAGCGAAAATACGATTCAGATAGACCATGAAGTACTGCAGAATAAAAAACATCTTTCGCTTCGCTTCGAGCGAAAGAATTTCCCTTAAAACGAACCGATAATGCAGCTGAAGCGACTTACGTTTACTGGCGTGACAGATTCAAAATCACGTGCGGGGCAGGGTGCTAATGACCGCGATGCGCTGGTTGGCTGATTTCAAACAACTCGCATCCTTCGAATTCCTTCTTCGCCGGTGGTCGCTCTGACGCTTTGGCGCCACTTGCGGCCTGCAAAACAGCCCTTGCGCTGTGATTGGTTGGGTATTTGGAGGTGTGTATGGGGGCGGAAGAGCACGAACAATGGTGTGCATACAGGCGTTATATTTTTCGCGCCCCTCCCGTCGCGCGTGACTCGCGCTCGCCTAAAAAACGCAAAAAAAATAACGCCTGTTCCGCAGGCTATATAACTGCATTTGTCACTGCCGGAACTTATTCCGGTTTCCGTAGTTTGAAGCCGACTAGGAATATTGCTACTCTTCATGGTTGGGATGCTAGTCCAACGCCAGGTTACCCCACAGCATTTTGTTAGGTTGTCCTAACAGTTCGCTGGTACCCAATCATACTTCTGGGTGGAGAGAGGCACTTTGAAAGTTAAGTGTTTTGCATGCTCAAGAAGATAATACAGTGACCCCGACCAGGGCTCGAGCCCGGACCGCTCTTAGTTTATCTCGTGCATCAAATTCTAATTGATCAGGGCCCAGTTGTTCGAAAGCCGATAAACGCTAATCGAGGATTAAAAGTTAATCGAGGTTTTAATTTGTCTTGTAAAAAGCAATTGTCACTGTTAATATTTTGTAGAGTTTGATATTACTCAAAGTCAAAACTGAAGGACAAAAAAACATCAACAGAAAACTTCACTGAAAAGTTACAAAACCGAAATCAAAATTCACGCTAATCCCGGATTAGCTTAATCGTGCTTTGAACAACCCGGCCCAGAAGTATAAGTCTGGATAAACGACGAGGACAACAACAGGATAAAATTATAAGAAAACGTTTAAGTTTTAAGTTTTCTTTTACATACAGTTGTATTTTAAAACTGTATGATTCAAGTTTTAGTTTTCTCCTGTTATTTTACTATTATATTATAATATTATAAGCCTGATGGTCTCTTGATAGGCCCCCTCGCCACTTCCTGTATTAGTCAATTTCCTTTTCTATTATTATTGTAATTTTTTTTTCTATTTTCAAATTAATAAACTAAACTAAACTAAAACATTATGCGGAAAAACTGGATAGTTTTGCAGGCTTTGTCTTCCAATAGAGGTTAAATCGAGATGGCTTTCCTAATTACGCTTATTGTTACACGATGAATAGGTCGGTTGAGGTTTCGGCCAAAAAGTGCAGGAACAATAGTTTTGACATTGATATACACTCGGGATTTCAATGATTGACAACTCTGCATCTAGTTACGTATTCCCTGTTTCCTTTTTTGGAAGCTAATTTGCATGTTCGATCGACGTGTTTCAATGGGCGCAATTCCGGCGGCGGTGGCAGAAAGGGTGGCTGTTGTAGAGAGTTGACTGTATTAGGGGACAAAAAATATTCATGGTCGTTGTAGAGGTGACTCTTATAGGGGACAATAAGCGAGGCCATTGTACAGAGTGGATGTTACGGTAGCTTTGTCTGTGTGTCAGATTGCCTTTTATAGTGTTTTTTTTATATTTTTCAATGAGGAAGGCGGTACTCACTTGGTTGTTTCCTCTGATGCACCCGCCTTGGTGTCTTCCTGCATTTGAAGTTGTTCTTTTGACTCAGGCTTGTGAACCATTTTGCCACTATCTCCACCACCAATGTCCGCACCATTGCCTGCTCTACCACAAGTTACCACCTCAATTCCTTAAAGACAAATATATGCATATTAAGTCAACATTCACTCCATATAAGGGCATCGTAAGATAGTTCATGCATGTGGCTTTTACGTTTTAACTTCCAAATCCTCAGATTTCACTGAAATCATGATGTGGTTTCCAGATTCTGACTGCGTAGCTTCCAAAATCTGAAACCAGGAGTTGTTATTCCATGAGCAACAAGTCTACCAGGGCATTAGCCCGTCCTAGCTCTACAACATAAAGAGACTGAACAGTATTTCCAGCGGCGCAAAACAATGCAGTAAGGAGTTCGTAGGGGAAAATGTGAAGATCTGAAAAATATATCTTGTCTACAAGAAACTGATCTCGCAAATCTTCGCATTTGTATGTCAGTACCTTGAAACAGGCAGCGAGACACTTCACAGATAACTTCGCAAATGAAAGATTGCAATGGCAGGAAAACTCTTTTTCACGGTCTCCGATATCTTTACTTAAAGAAAGTTCCTCCTCGGGATTTTCTTCAGCCTTGCCATATTCACCAAGACATTTAAACACCTCTGCAAGGTTGAGAAAACCTGCTGCTATTCCTTCTCTGTCACCGATGGCTTTTCTGATCACAAGTGCTTTCTCGTGATATTCCTTAGCCGTGAGATATTCACCGAGAGAATGAAACACAGTTCCTAGTTTTCCGTTTTCTTTTTGGTTTTCGGTAAAAACGGAGCGTTTCGAAAACGCATTAGTGTGGACGGGGCCCTATACGTTCCCAGCACTCTGGTTCAACTTACCCTCTTCTTTCAAGTCCTCTAGATCTTTCCTCAAACTATCAGGATCTTTTGTCTCACCAGTCTTCTTCAACCATGGTTGCAAAAGTATTTCCAGTTGTTCATTCTCGTCCTTCCAAAAATTTGTGATTTGTGTCATTAACCCTTCAGGCGTTCCAAGCTTTTCAGCAATTGGTATCAGGTTAAAAATGGCTCCCTCTAGCCACTGTAGGCATCTAACATAACTACGCTGATCTGTAACGAAAATATGCAAATGTACATGGTGCATACTGTCAGTTGAAATGTTTCAAAGAAAAGCCTGTCTTCTCATCCTTGTCATCTTTTATTAAGACTAATGAAGATGCAAAGAATGATCTTTGCTAAGCATGCCCACCAACTTTCAATCACTTGCACATATTAGCTTCTTTTAGAGCTGTTTGCATTGTTTTTGTCGGATATTCTGAACATTTCAGTATTTCAGCCCAAATTATCCAAAGCATTTAGATTATTCCCCCTCGTTTTCTATGAGCGATAGAAAATTCGGACTCGTAGTCTAAATGTTAATTAAAAGTCTGATCCAATCCTGGGAAACAGAGGAGCCACATGGCAAGTTATCCATGCCGACATTGGCACTTTGCCGTTCCTTCTGTAGTATGAAGCAACCTATAACTAGAAGTATTGTAACTGCTTCCCTTCAAGATTCCCCAACATTTATACAAAGGACACTACACAAGGAGCCCGGCTAGACTCAAGTTCAAACCAGCATCTCTCAATCCGCAGTCCTAAGGGAAAAACGTACTATTTAACAATTCGGACTCTCACCGAACAGAACACCATACCAAAGCCACCAAGCTGGGAAAGAAGGATCGCTGTGATAAACATTTTAACGGGATGTTATATTATTTTTATATCAAACTCACCTTGAGAAAGATAATATTTAGTCAGTGACACAAGCTACGAGGAAAAAGGAATTCCGTGTTCTCCTAACAGGATTCGAACCTTTGACCTTCTGCACTACGGTCGGACGCTCTACCATCGACTCCTGTTGTGTGAACTCGGAAATTGTTTTTCGAGTATCTTGTGTCTCTGACTGAATTATATATTTCCCATTGTCTTTCTAACTTAAGGTTAACATTAACCATCATTTCTTTCCACGCAAACCCACCTTGTTGGCAGAAATGACTCTCGCTGTTGTGCCCATACTGCCCTTGCACACTGATTCTCCCACGCAGGATGCTGACATCGCTAATCTCTTTCAGTGGAAGCTTGATGACACGTCCGGTGTTCCACCAAACATGGGATTCTACAGTGACATCAAAACGGATCTGTTTGAAATCTTCGCCAAGACAAACAGAAACTTGCAGACTTTCATTGCTGTAGATACGCTTGTCTGTCGGTCCGTCAGTGGAACATGCCAATCTGAATCCATCTTTTCCCAGTTGCACCAAGGCTGAAGCATCGTGTTCAACGTAGTATGGTTCATGAAAGATGTCTTGACTCATAAACACGAGTGCAAGTTCAGATGAGTCCTCTTAAACAACACTGACATTGTATAATTGAATGGTAACAAGTTCTGACGCAAGACAACCTCTTTGGTACGAATCCGAGGCCTTCTCAGAAGGTTCGCAATGAGGGACAATCTTTCAATTTCAATACTCACTTCTTTCTTTGTAACATTGACGATTGCGTTTTGAGTAATGTCCTGCCAGGAAATATTTCCGTCTTTAGCTTCTGTCCCATGTAAGACAAGAACGTCCTCACTCTTCAGATTCCCTTCTTCGATCTTTATCTTGGTTGTCAATGTGACAGGTTTCTTAAACAAATAGCCATTTGGTTGAAGATTGATGACAGGTCCAGCAAATATGACGTCATTTTCAAGTCCCCTTTGCACTATCAAACCGTAGTACTTGACCGGGTCCTCCAATGTTATCTTTATGGACACGGGATTGTCATATGCTTCAGGGGGGCATACGAGTCGGACACCCTCCGCCTTCACCATACCACCTTGACTGGTGATAATGCCGGATGCAGAGTTGGTTGTCGTACAAAGTTGACTTTCCTTTACCTTCTCTGGCAAGACACCTTTTGACGATGAAAGAGACAAAATAGTGGGGAATATTTTAAGTCCGGGCAAAACGAATTAAGATGAGTTGATGAGTCTATATCTCTCGTTTGGCCTGAAACTCTCATTCACTTTCATGCGCTGTCATCGAATTTGAACCTCTTAAAATTCTTGAGAGTCGTGGATGACTCTCGCTGGTTCTCGTTTTGCCCGAGGTGAGGCAAGTTGATGAGAGTTGAAGAAAACTCTCATGAGAGCCAACTCTCAACAACTCTCATCTTCGTTTGGCCCGGTTTAAGATCTAGAAATTACGCACATCGATATACATTTTTGCTATAATCCTCTCATATCCACAAGGGCGAATGGAATAATTTTGTTATTAAAAACTTCACTAAACTAAACTTCGGTATTACTTTTTAAAAACTTTATCATCAACTGAGTGATTTTTCAGTTCAATCTAAATGAAGCATGATTTGTATGAAACGGTGGCAAAAAGGCTGGTGCGGTCTGCCAGATCAGTGAATGAAAAGAGAGCAAAACAGAATTTTAATCTTCGCTCGGTGTCTTCTAACGTTTCGTATATTCTGGAAAATTGTGCAAATGGTTAAGCTTAAAATGGGAAGATCAGAAATCATTGTGGAGCTGAACATTATATTCATTTTACAAGTTGAATGAACAGCTGAACGGGTTGTTTACGGCGAGCAAATCATGCACGACTACAGAATCAATTGCGTTGAAACCAGCGAAACTGAACAGTTAAAATTAAGTTCACTGAAGTAAAAAGCAAAGGAAAGCGTCAATATCTACATGGATGGAGAGAAAAAGAGTGATCTTCGAAGATAATTTCACTGTGAAGTGATCTTTAATTGTACAGGTCTGACCATCACGAACGTTTGACGAACTGTCGTATGCTTCTTCTCCGATATTTAAGAATGTGCTGATTTTAAAAGCGTAGTCCAGCTGGAATTGACAAGCCTCTTCGAAACACAAGGTAACACTGAATTTGTGCAGATTTGTATTGCGGGTTTTCGAATTTTCCCGTAAATTGTTTCAGGCTTCCGGCCATGTGTGCCTATCAGCTCTGTTACTTCGTCTTCAGTCAATTCTGCCGCGAAACAATTTTCTCCGGCGGCCATTGTTCCTTGGAGAGAGAAACAATTCAGCTCTTTTCTCGCTGATGCGTTCATATTTGTCGGAGCAGGTATATCAGCAGATAGACTGTCTCCGTTTAACCAATCAAAAAGCTAGAAATCCAATATCCGTGATCCAGTTTTTAATAAATAGGAATAACTCTTTGGTAAAATGGAATGGATGTGCTCTTTGACACAGGAAACGTAGCCACTCACTCTGTTTTAAGGTAATAGCTTTTTTCGCGCGGATTTGACTTGATCTGACAAACCAGCTAACTAACTTTTCAATGACTGATTCACTTATAAGACACCAGTTTCTCGGCAATCAATCGGCAAAATCATTCCCTAAGAAACAACTGCAAGTTACACCACAGAATGCTATTTAGTTTTCTTTTGGTCATGTTTGTATGTTCTGTTAATTGGTGGTTGTAGCTGTGTTATACGCTCGTTATTGGTCTGGCTGATGGATGGCTGATGAAGGAGCTATTCAAGTCATGCTATATTTTTAATTAAAATGATCTGCAAACTTGAAAATGACAATGATAAAATAAATAAAGATAATTTCTGAGCATTGTGAACCATATTTGTGAACCATACAAATTGAGCAAACGTGAACTAAATTCCATACCTTCGTCCTTCAATGCACCAGTCTGTGAATACTCTGTTTTTCCTGGTCCTTCCTGTAACACAAATTTAGCTGTAACTATTCACAGTAAGTATAGATACGTTTTCGGATGTCCAGCGATCGCAATAAAGCCATCGTTTACTTAGTTTTTTGTTTTATTACTATTCAGGCGCCATAGTTCTTGTTACACAGTATCAACTAGTAACTACATTTTTAAATTAGCCGATTGTTAACAATTATTGGATGAGGTTTTTGTGATATCCAAAATAATCAAGGTCGAGGTAAGAGTTATCAGCCCAAGCCGAAGGCTGAGGCTGATAACTCTTACCGAGACCTTGATTATTCTGGATATCACAAAAAACGAATCTAATAATTGTTTTATTATACATTTAACGAAAAAGAATAACGCTTCTGCCACCGACGTTACTTAGCAGTAAGCAACGCAAAGCGCGCGAACTTGACATGATTACCCTTGGAAATCATGCACCGCGGTCGTAGTTGACATGATTACCCCTGACCTTGAGTGTCCCTGACATGATTATTGTATAATATCTGCAGGTTATTACCCGTCATCCTCTCGATAATCTGCAGGTAGATGACGTAGATGATTTCAAAGGCGCTGATTTCGAAAATTCACTGTACGCTTTCGGCCAATCAGGAAAGAGATAGTGAGTTGAATGTATAATAATAAAAGATATTTGCTCACGGTGTGATTTCAAATGTTCAAGTCGTAATAAGATCTAGTGTGCATACCGGCGGAAACTACAGTTGAATCACTTTACAACGGGCCACGTTGTAAAGAGGTGGCACTTTAAATTCAGGGATGTTTCAACAATAGTGAATGTACGGGTAAGGATGGGCGCGCAGTCGGGGCAAAGAAACCTGGCCGCTGTAGAGAGAGGTGGTCTTTATAGGGAGATGTTTTTGCGGAGCCATTGGACTGTAATATAATTTGCCTTTATCGGGTCCATTTTCAAGTTTAAAATGAAAGCAATTACAGTATCAAATATATTCAAAGATGTCCAACGACTGTCTAACATTTTTTTACTTAATTTACCTACATGTAACTAGTATTGTCTAATAAATTGTTTTTGTGTTTTGTGTAGAACGATTAAGTGACTGTTCTTTATAATTCCTACCCGTTTAAGAGGAAAATTGGATAGCAGTAGCAGGTTCTTGAAGGTCACTCAAACGTCCTTCTACTCTTATGCCACATCTATGGTAAGAGATGAATATATACATTACACCGTCCCTTTCCAAGCTTGCTTTAAAATATTACTGCATTATATTTGTCACTGCCGGAACTTATTCCGGTTTCCGTAGTAATCAGCCGACTAGGAATATTGCTACTCTTCATGGTTGGGATGCTAGACCAACGCCGGGTTACCCCCAGCATTTTGTTAGGTTGCCCTAACAGTTCGCTGGTACCCATTTATACTTCTGGGTGGAGAGAGGAACTTTGAAAGTTAAGTGTTTTGCATGCTCAAGAAGATAATACAGTGCCCCAACCAGCAGGGCTCGAGCCAGGACCGCTCGAACCGGAGTCCAATACCGGCTAACCATTAGGCCACCGCGTCTTCCACTTCGTTGAAGTCAAGTACCCTAAATTGTAACAGATTTCCATTTAGTTTATCCCGTGCATCGAAATCTAATTTCAGGCTTCGAAGCCAAGTTGAAGTATAAGTCTGGATAAACGACAGACGACAACAACAGGATAAAATTAAAAGAAAACTTCAAAATATGATTCAAGTTTTTAGTTTATCCTGTTATTTCATAATGCGGAAAAACTGGATAGTTTTTGCAGGCTTTGTCTTCCAAAGAAGTTATATTTTAACTTTTCTGCAACAGCTACGTCATAGCTAATTGGAGGCAGAATGAACTTGCTGACTTGTAGGGATGTTTTAACAATAGTAAATGTTGTTTGTATGAGTGTATGTATGTACTGTATAGGTATCTATGTACGTATGTGTAAGAAATTCCATTTTCCATTATTAAACATCAATATTGTAAAAAAGAAATGATGTATTATTAGTTATTAAGTAAATATACCTAACTGCCAAGGATTATATAAGTAGTTTTAGTATCGTATATAGTAAGTAGTGTAAGTACCGTTTTGTAAGTTAGTGTAAAGGCCCGATCAAACGAGGTGGTTAAACGGTCTCAACATCGGCTCACAAACAAATGTTGTGAGAATGTTGTGACCGTTTGATCGGGCCTTAGTGTTGCAAGTAGTGTAAGCATCATATTGTAAGCATCAGCGTGCGGGGCGGGTGGGGGGGGGGGGGGTTGGGGGCAAAAATAGTATTATTCGGGCAAACTGATCTACCGTTCGGGCAAAGACACAGTAAAAAATTATTTTACGATTTTATGTCTTGATTTATTTGTTTTGATCCCGCAACGCGCCTAATCGTCTAACTGAGCTCTGTTACCTCTGTACTACTTCACGGGATAGCTGTTATCACTCGGAGTAGGTATGGAACAACAAATTGATACATTGAGTTCTGCCCAGGTACTGGGAGCGATAATCAAGACCGCGCAGGGACTGGAACTGCGTATAAGAAGAAAGTGAGCCGATTTGGTGGCCATGTTGATTATATTATGCCAGATTTGGAGTGCACGTGGTCGTGCACGTGAGTGTAATATGGTCGATTGAAGTATGTCTTCGTCTTCATACTTCTTTTAGAAATATTGCTGTAAGCCCTCAAATTACCTGTCGTTTTACACTTGACCGAGAACGATGTTTTTGACGAAAATATCTCGCGGAGAATACTGAAAATAGCATTTCCGAGCCTCTAGATTTCAAAATTTTAGGGGGAAGCATGCCCCCATACCCCCCTAGAGGCTCGCGCCTCCGACGCTCGCAAGCTGGTTTATTCGGGCAAATTTTGGTCAGCCCCCCCTTCAAAATGTTTCCCGTACGCCGATGAATGTAAGTAGTGTGAGTATTGCATTGCAAGTAATATAAGCATTGTATTGTAAGTATCGTTTGTAAGTATTGCCGGTAAGTATTTGTATTGTAAGTAGTGTTTTTGTGTTGAAATTGAATAAAAATGTATGGAAGTATGGAAGCTAGTATATAGTTGAATGTTTAGGGGACCAAAAAAACGTGATGCGTGGCTTTTGTAAAGAGGCTACTGTGTTTGAAGTCCGGCAAAAAAGGGTGGCTGTTGTAGAGAGGTGACTGTATTAGGGTAAAAAAATCGTGGTCGTTGTTGAGAGGTGACTCTTATAGGGGACAATAAGCGAGGCCATTGTACAGAGTGGATGTTACGGCAGCTTTGTCTGTGTGTCAGATTGCCTTTTATAGTATTTTTTTATCTTTTTTAATGAGGAAGGCGGTACTCACTTGTTTGTTTCCTCCAATGCACCCGCCCTGGTGTCTTCCTGCACTTGAAGTTGTTCTTTTGACTCAGGCTTGTGAACCATTTTGCCACTATCTCCACCACCACTGTCCGCACCATTGTCTGCCCTGCCACAAGCTACCACCTCAAATCCTTAAAGACAAATATATAGACATTACGTCAACATTTACTCCATATAAGGGCATGGTAAGATAGTTCATGCATGTGGCTTTTACGTTTTAACTTCCAAATCCTCAGATTTCACTGAAATCATGACGTGGTTTCCAGATTCTGACCACGTAGCTTCCAAATTCAGACACCAGGAGTTGTTATTCCAAGAGCAACGTTTTGGCTTTCGAATATCAGCGGAGATAATCGATTCAGGCCGTAAATAGAATAAATCTAGGAAAAGTCCTCTTCTCTAAGATGTGAGTTGAGTCTTTAAGCACTAGAGTGAAGAACATACACGGCGTGTAGTTACCTGTGAGACTCTCGACCTGGATCGACTGTTGAGAAGGTGGACCTCTCTTGGTTTCCTAAAACAGTGGAAAGATCGTACTTTGTTTAAAATTATAAAGTCTACGGCTTTTTAAAGTTCCATAAAGACCATATGCCAATTAACCTGCTATTCCGTGAGTCTTGTTAAGTTTAAAATAATCGCTTCACTAAGCTTATTAGCCTGAGATCACTAAATTAAATTAACTCTAAATTAACCTTACCTCAAATTTCACGTCATCTCCAATCAGCATGAAAGGTGCCCAGTCGCAAACATTAGAATAGCCGTTTGCTCTCATCCACTTCATGGCCTCGTGAAGGGATTCACTGGCACTTTCTCCACGAACAAGGTGCTCGTAGAAACAATTCATGAACTGCTCCTTTGATTTGTCTTCTAGGGCCCACAGTGCCACCAACACCGAGCTTGCACCGCATCCTAAAAATGCTCGAGCGAGTCCAACAATTCCCTCGGCTCTCGTCTGACCACTTTCACTGTGACAACAGCTAAGTACTACCAGTTTGGCCCGCAGTTGAACTTGTGAAATGTCGGACATTGTCAATAGGTAGTCTTCTTCTTGTGGAGTATGATGAGTAGTGCGTAACGGGGATAGGGCAATTTCTCCTCTTTCGCCGTTACCATGGACAGCAAAATGTATCAGACTCACTGAGTTAATCCTTTGAAGTACCGCCTGCTTTGTTGCCTCCTCTCCTAGCAAAGGCTTGACACCCAGCAGTCCTCCGATGATCTCTGCTTCGTTTCTTGCACAAGGCAATGGTTTGAAGTTTTCACGACATCCTTTGTAAAACACCCAACCAACCTCAGGATCCCCCACAATCAGTGCACCAGTCTGACTGTGATAGTCTGCTGGGCTGTCCTGAATGAGCTTCAGAGTTGTCAAAGAAGGAACAATGCGGATCCTGAAAGTCTCTGATAAAAACTTCCCACTTTCGTCAATTAATGCTGCAAATGGAACTTGGTACAAGGAGCGATCGGGAACAATGATGATTTCATGGCCCTCAAGTAAGTCAGCCACAGGAGCGATGATCATTCTGTAAATGGCTGACAAATGGCTTTCTTCTTCCTCGGCCTCAACAACTCGCAAAGCTGATGAGCTATCTTGCTGGGATGATTTCAATTTGGGTTGAATGCCATTTAAAGATCGATCTTCGCAATCATCCTCCGGCAAAATACCAAAGCTGCGGAAGCTATTAGAGAAAACTTCATCCAAATCGGAAACTGATCCGACGTGAGAAAAGTCTTCATTGACTGATATCTTTCGGAAAGTAATGACTCCGCTTGTTCTGATGATCCACAAGAGAATAATTTGACTGTAATAAGCAATGTATAGACAAGTACAGTTTCTTTCTTTCTTCATGATACTTTCAATGCCAACCCATGATTGCGTATCAGATGAGATTTGATCTTCAGTAGAGTACTGAGCTGCCATCAATTCAGCCAGGGCCCTAGCCCGTCCTAGCTCTACAACATAAAGAGACTTAACAATATTTCCAGTGGCGCAAAGCAATGCAGTAAGATGTTGGTAGGGGGAAATGTGAAGATCTGAAAAATATATCTTGTCTACAAGAAACTGATCTCGCAAATCTTCGCATTTGTCAATACCTTGAAACAGACAGCGAGACACTTCATGAATTCGCTTTCTTTGCGATAACTTCACAAATGAAAGATTACAATGACAAGAAAACTCTTTTTCACGGTCTCCGATATCTTTACTTAAAGAAAGTGCCTTCTCGAGAATTTCTTCTGCCTTGCCATATTCACCAAGACATTGAAACACCTCTGCAAGGTTGAGGAAACCTGCTGCTTCTCCTTCTTTGTCACCGATGGCTTTTCTGATCACAAGTGCTTTCTCGTGATATTCCTTAGCCTTGACATATTCCCCGAGAGAATGAAACACAGTTCCTAGGTTTCCGTAATCTGCTGCTTCTCCTTTTCTGTCACCGATCGCTGTTCTGATCACAAGTGCTTTTTCAAGATATTCTTTAGCCTTGAGACATTCACCAAGAGAGTAAAACACAGCTCCCAGGTTTCCATAATCTGCTGCTTCTCCTTTTGTGTCACCGATGGCTTTTCTGATCACAAGTGCTTCCTCAAGACATTCCTTAGCCTTGACATATTCACCAAGAGAGTGAAACACAGTTCCTAGGTTTCCGTAATCTGCAGCTTCTCCTTTTCTGTCACCGATGGCTTTTCTGATCACAAGTGCTTTCAAGTGATATTCCTTAGCCTTGCCATATTCACCGAGAGAATGAAACACAGTTCCTAGGTTTCCGTAATCTGCTGCTTCTCCTTCTTTGTCACCGATGGCTTTTCTGATCACAAGTGCTTTCTCGTGATATTCCTTAGCCTTGAGATATTCACCGAGAGAATGAAACACAGTTCCCAGGTTTCCATAACATGTTGCTTTTCCTTTTCTGTCACCAATCGCTGTTTTGATCACAAGTGCTTTCTTAAGATATTTCTTAGCCTTTAGAAATTCACCAATAGAGTAAAACACAGTTCCCAGGTTTCCGTAATCTGCTGCTTCTCCTTCTTTGTCACCGATGGCTTTTCTGATCACAAGTGCTTTCGCGTGATATTTCTTAGCCTTGAGATATTTACCGAGAGAATGAAACACAGTTCCCAGGTTTCCATAACATATTGCTTCTCCTTTTCTGTCACCGATCGCTGTTATGATCACAAGTGCTTTCTTAAGATATTCCTTAGCCTTGAGAAATTCACCAAGAGAGTGAAACGCAGCGCCTAGGTTTCCGTAATCTGCTGCTTCTCCTTTTCTGTCACCGATGGCTTTTCTGATCACAAGTGCTTTCTCGTAATATTCCTTAGCCTTGAGATATTCACCGAGAGAATGAAACACAGTTCCTAGGTTTCCGTAATATGCTGCTTCTCCTTCTTTGTCACCGATGGCTTTTCTGATCACAAGTGCTTTCTCAAGATATTCCTTAGCCTTGAGATATTCACCAAGAGAGTGAAACACAGTTCCTAGGTTTCGTAACCTGCTGCTTCTCCTTTTTTGTCACCGATTTTTATCAAGATATTGATTGTTCTCTCATAAAGTTCCTTTGCCTCTATATGTTTATTTTGACTCTGATATATTTCTGCATTTTCATGGCAACACTGGCTTTTCCACTACATTCTGGCAATACAACAAGAACTTTACTCCCGTATTTGATTGCATTTGTGTAATCAGCGGTAACAGAGTACGCGCTGAACAATGTATAATAGATACCACTATAAAGTAATTTGACCAATTCTTCTTGCATTCCCTGACCTTTGTCATTTAGGATAATTAAACATTCGTTACATAACTCGATGGCCTTTAGACTGCGACCGGTGTTGAGAAGGAATGTAGCAACAACTAAGGCTATAAAGATGGCTTCTAGAACTTCATCTATGTTGTGCATGATAGCTCTTCTGTAAGCCTGATAAAAAGAAATACAACACATTTTAAATGTTGTCAGACATTACAAAAGATCGTTTACAGAAACCTCCCACCTGACCTTATACCAATTATGGTGAGGCTTGCCATCCTTCAACCGCTTCCATACATAACAACCCTGATGACGAGTATAATAGATATGAGAACGTTTCTGATTTATTATATGGCAAACTGGTCCACGATGAAAAGGAGCATTCTGATTGGTTCCCTGAGCGGTCCGAATTTTGCAATACGGACCGCAAAGTTGGACCGCTCACAAACTCATTTCGCCAAATTCCTTTTATGAAACATTCAACAGAAGAAAACTGTTTTCTATTAAGTAGAAACATTTTTCCTCATGTCTGGTGGACAATTTTGGTTAAACTTTTCGCAAAGTGGCCTGAAAAATGCAAGAATATACTTAGCTTTGGCGCGCGCGCATTAACCGAGAATGGTTGCATTAATTTCTCACAAATTTTTTTAAAAAGCCATTATAATAAAAACTTTATCGAACTAGCTTGTTCGGTCCGTATTGGGAAATATTGGTCTCGTTCTTTTTTTGCAAGTTTATGGTCCTCGCCTTCGGCTCGGTCCATAAACTTGCAAAAAAAGAACTCGACCAATATTTTCCCAATACGGACCTCATGCTAGTTCAATAACATCTATATATTTTACCCTGAAAAGGTTATTATATCTCTTATATAGTACGCGCGCTGTGATTGGTCAATTTTACGGTCCGTATTCTACAGTACGGCCCGCGAAATTTGAGAGTGCTTCTCGTGATGATGCCATCTTTGCAAGTTTGTTTCGATTAATTTCAAATTCTGCATAATAATGTCTCACGAAGACGATTTTTAAACCTACTTAAAGCGTTTGTAATCGGATGAAGAACCTTAGAAACAAAAGCGAAGCGAAGAAGATCTTCCAATTTCAAACGCGATGATCAGTCGGGAGCTTTAACGTCCAACGGAGAGCCGGACTCGATTCAGGAACTTGACAGTTTTATCTCTGCCGAAAAGTCCCCAAACTGACTGTGAAGAAGAGGAATTTTGAATGGAAAAGGTTTGAAAAGTTCTGCTATTAAGGAGCAGACGAATGGAACATTTAACGTGGAAAACGTAAGTCTTACCTGTTGATGTTTTTGACAAGCTCCTCGTTAAAATTTTCACCAAGTTATTCTGCAGCAAGCACTACTCAGGACGACACAACAAAGCGCCACAAAATGGACGGCAGTATCTCAGAAGACTTTTGTCTCGTAGTTTTTTGACAATTTTAATGTTCTCTCAGTATTTGTAAGGAACACTGTCGTATTTTTAAGTTTGACGAACACGCTGTATATTAAAATAAAGTTAATTGCGGTGCTTTCTTCTCAATCGGTGAATTGTCGTTGTCTGCTTAACGGACTTCAAGAAGTAATTTAAAAGTAAACTTGAACTGTACCTAGTAGGTAGAAATTGTTTCAAGACGTTTGAAGTTTGAATTCAAATCGTGTTTACATGCCAAACTGTTTTCGAAAGCCAATAAAATTCGCTCGTCCTTTGCCCATGATGCGCGTCAGTCAAATGAAACTGCTTTCCTCGCGCTTGACTTGAAATGTTTTCCTTTCTCCAGAGCGAGAGATATAATAAATATCGATACGAACCTCGTCTTCTCGGTCCGTACTGTAAGTTACGGATCCTCGTTTTTTCGGTCCGTAACTTACCGTACGGACCTCGAACTCGGTTAGTAAGAGGTTTTTAAAACCCACACTTGATCATCGGTGGAATTGACAACCTTACTAATTTCATTACACTCTTCGTCCTTCCGGCACCAAATTCGTATTACCATGAGGGTCCTGATGGGGTAAAATGGAGGCTGGGATTTGCCTATTTTTTCACTGGGAAAATGTGATTTGGCTCCCTAGGACTGGGATTTGGGGCACCAATTTTGCTTCTGGGAATGGGATTTGGATAAGCGTTAGGCTGGGAGACTGGGATTTGGGCAGAAATTGGGTTGGGAAAATGGGATTTATACCCCCCCCCCCCCCCCCCCCCTTTCATATTCAGGGCCCTCTACCATCTTTTTGTATGTTTGATAAGGTCGCGTGACACGGTTCTGCTAAGTGTCTATTATTCTCATTCATACTAAAGCATGGATCTTATGTCCTGGACATACGATCCATGCAAGCACTGTCTGACTTTTGCAAACTTTGTTCGTCAAACATGATTGTGTGATCTGTGATTGATATATTTCCAGCTTATTCTTCAGTGCATATGGAATTTAAATAACCACGATATTCTCAGGCTCACAAAAGTACTTCGACCAAACTGGCCCACACCTCCAGATATTAACCCGGTTTCCGTATTATAAAGCGATTATAAGAGTATTGCTACTATCTTGTGTGGGATGCTAGTCCAGCACCAGCATTTTGTCACCGGTAGCCATTTATACAACTCCTGGGTGGAGAGAGGGGCCGCAGGTGCGGATCCAGGACAAAATATGACCGTTTTCCAACTGTGCGCTAGAAGAGTCCATGTGCATGGTCCCCCAAAAAATCTTTCACACTTGATTCTACAATTGATGACGCTAACAATCGGTTTGTTCGATAGAAAACGTTTGTCACATATATAACGTTTTGGCCGTCGCATGTGTAATATCCTTACTACTACCAACTCGGGAGTTTACCCTTTCATTCCCTGGAAAAAATGAAATCTGACCGATTTCCGTAAAACGTTGGAAACTGGTCTGGATCCGCGCCTGGGCCATTAATTAGGGCCTGTCATGAAGGGAGGGTGACCCGGGTACCCCTTTACATGGGCGGGCTATTAGGGCGGGCTATCATATAGGCGAGCTATCTTTTTGGCGGGCTCTTGTTTTGGCGGGCTCTTGTTTTGGCGGACTTTTTTTATTGCAACGGCGCGATTTATTAAGCACTACGTATACATAACAAGCATGGCAGCAAGAAGAAAGGCTATAGCGGTGATTTTGCTGTTTTTATCGCTTGTTCCGCCATTTTCGCGGGTTTTCCAAGTCAACAGAGATAGCCCGCCTAGGCGGGTGACCCGGGTTTGACCGTTTACATGCAGAAAAGATAGCCCGCCTCGCCGGGTGACCCTGGCAAGCAGACAGGGTGACCCGGGTAGGCGGGTGACCCTGTCTGTCATGTAAACACTTCAGTGTGCTTTGTAAAGAAATGTATGAAAAGTTGGCCCTCCCAGGGTAGCCCGGCTAGGAGGGTGACCCGGGTACCCTCCCTCCATGTAAACAGGCCCTTAGAGTTAAGAAGAAAGAACAGAACAAAGTGACCCCGGCCAGGACTCAAACCCAGACTGCTCGATCTGGAGTCCAACGCGCTAACTATTCCCGGCGGGTCCAATCAATGAAAATCAATCATTGATTACCAATCAATATAATCAATATTAATCAATAATAATTAATTAATTGATATTGATTGGTTCAGCCAATCAATGAAAATCGAAAGCCACTCACCAAGTCTTCTTAATTGCTATTGATTATTATTGATTTTTATAGATAATCAATAAATGATTGCACAACAGTAAAAACCCGTGCTTCATGGCGTTTGATAACGTGTGATATGTTTACGCTGTGGTACGTGTAATCCGATTGTGCACGCACTTGAGTACAACACTGATTTGTGACTCCCGGTTGTAACTGCCCAGAAAATGTCGAAGGAACAGGTCCAACTGTCTATATTCTGCGTCATAAAACCGGGCGTAAAAGGATACCACGAGTGGCCTTTTTAACATCAATGTTGGGGAAGTGTAGGGATTACGTCGTGGATCACATGATTTTTTCAGTCATTGTGATGATCGGTGCTTTAAAGAAGAAGAGCTGATCATGGCTGTTTGTAGAGATTCAGAGAGATTGAATAATAATTATTGCTATGGGTCATGTAGATGTCGTTTTTGTTTTGTTTTTGTTGTTTTGAGAAGTAGTATAGTAGTTGGGGGTACGAGACCATTTTTAAATGATCTCATACTGCCCAACTACTATGCTACTTTCCAGCTGCCGGAATCGAATATTGGAATCAAATATTGGAATCAAATATTGGAATCAAATATTGGAATCAAATATTGGAATAAAAAATGGGAATCAAATATTGGGAATCAAAACCTGGACCAAGGTCTGGTACCAAAACCAAGGATCAAAAACGGAAATCAAAAAAACCTTGGACCTAGGTCTGGTACCAAAACCTTGGACCTAGGTCTGGTACCAAAACCTTGGAACCAAAACCTAGGAACCAAACCTGGACCTAGGTCTGGTACCAAAACCTGGACCTAGGTCTGGCACCAAAACCTTGGATCAAAAACGGAAATCAAAAACGGAAATCAAAAAAACCTTGGACCTTGGTCTGGCACCAAAACCTTGGACCTAGGTCTGGCACCAAACCTTGGATCAAAAATTGGAATCAAAAATTGGAATCAAAAACGGAAATCAATAATGGGAATCAATAATGGGAATCAATAATGGGAATCATATTTAAACTATATTTTTGGATACATCCACAGTGCCCACCCACTGAGTACAAATGCATGAATAAATTGAATTAAGGAAGATGATTAATGTTTGATATTATAATGTCCATATGCATAGCTTGTTATTCCATCTTCTTGTATATATCTTTTGTCATCAAAACAGCTGAGCGACACTTTATTTATCTCATAACTTCCTAATTGATGGTTTTGACTTCTGATTGTTTTCATTTTATGATGCATCTGTTTATTATTGAAGAGTGTTTCTTTATAGTTTTCATGTGTAATGTTCTTTTTAATAACGTTCTTTTTGATTCCTTTAGCAGTCTTTCCTCCTTTTTGGTTGTCTTTCATATAGCTATACATTTTCGATCGTAAACCAACGAATTCACAAATAGGGACTCCTGCGGCTTCATCTTTGAATTTACCGATTACTTTTTTATTTGTCTTATCAAAATACGGTGAGCTTTCAGGGTAGTCGCTGTTATCGAATTCATTTTTATCATTCCAAAAGTCTTGGTATACATCTGCAGCTTCGATTTCATAAGTCAAGCTGTCTGTGTCTGTGAATAGTAACTTGGCTTTGTCTCCATATTTCCTTTTAATGTAGTTGTAATGGAAATCGTACATTAACGTCTTGCTTAAATCTAAGATGCACATACCCACATATGCCGGCCTGTTTAGAGTAAGTGTTTCTTTGATCTTATGCACAGCTACTAGATTTTCGTTGAAGATCTTACTACTAACATACGTTGGTTTACTGCAGTATTTCAATAGTTTCTTCTCATCAGTCACCAATCTAACATCTACTCGCTTTCTGATGTTTTCCATAGTTTTTCCAAATACACTGTTATTCATAAGTTTGAAGAAGTCTTTTTCAAAAGCATTTTTGGCATTCTTACGTTTTTCAGTATTGAAATCAATATATTGTCTAAGCCAAGGGGATTGATTGAACTCTAGTACTCGGTGGACTTTAGTTATTTTCAAACCGAGATCAGTGTATAATTGGAGGTTCCTATAATGTAGTACATACTTTTCTTTGTTGTTTAAAATTGGAATTAATTTATGTATGAGACCTGTTGATATATTATATTTCTCCACAATTTTTTTGCAATAATCTGATAGCATGTCTTCAGTTACTTTTACCTTTTCCGGTCCTAATGGGTAGTCATTATGAAGATTATGCAACCCTTTAGGGTATTCTAGGTCGACTTCTAGTATTAAACCTTTCTTACTGTCTTCTTTATACTTGGCTAAGTCTGTTTTATCAATCTGGCTTTTTGTCATCCATCTGAATCCGCCTGTTGGAAGGTATTGACTCATTGCCCAACCATACAGATTATTGGCGTCAAGATACATAAGATACTTTGAGGGCGCCTTTTCATCATATGTTTTCATGTATTTATTGTTTGCTTTTCCATAGCGGTTGGCTATATAGCTGATTCCACCACGCATGCCCTTTTCAATAAATTGGAACATATCAATATCAGTCATAAGCTCTAGTTGAATGTCGGTCATTTTTAGCACGGCATCCCACGACAACCCGGGGGATGTGAAATAATGGCATGGATCAAGTTTATAGTATTCTAAGCATGTTCTCCTGAAGTTTTCAAATACATCAGCTAATAAGAGGATGTCGGATTCCAGGTACAGGTCATGGTATTCACCCATCGTTTTAAGCATGAATGTTTCCCATACAGTCTGGACATGTTGATAATCTTCATCGGTAATGTGCTCATTATTCATGTTACTGAAGAAGTCTTCTTTTGTTGGTAGTTTTTCATTGAATTTATCGAAACTGTCCATATAGTCGTAAGGGTATACTCCTTTTCTAGCCATCAGATCAAGCTTTTCGCCTTTGAACTTTTTGGAGGTATATTTTAATGATTTTCTTGGTAGATTACTCACTAGTTTTTCCAAACTAGAGCTCATAAATTGGAAACTATCAATGAAGGTAAGATGATTCCCAAGCATGAAAGCCATATATTTTTCCATATTGTTCGGTATGGCATTGATATTCATTTGTTTTTCTTCTCCTTTCTTATTTTTGTATGCGTGCTTCTTAACAATAGCTCCAATCTCTTGCATTATAAAATGACTATCATAACCTCTTAGATTATGGAATATAACAGGTATTTTTATTTCTTCTGGTTTACTCTAAGTTTCAGATTACAGTCTTGATGTGCTGAGCCTCTGTATTTGCCAGTAATATGGCAATGATCTCTGACTCGAATGTCTTTTTCAGTATATTTTTTATCGCAGATATGACATTCTTTTGCTTTTTTAAATCCCTCTTCATCATCTTTCGTCATTTTCAATGGTTTGTTAAAGAATGTTTTCATGACTTTTTTGCAATACTTAACTTCTTCTAGCATCTTTTCCATGAATTTATACACAGCCTTTTCACCCCTATATATTTGTACTGGTTTTGTATATTTATCATCATAGCAACAGACAATCTTATAACCGTACCCACAGTCTGTATGCTTCTGGTATGCCTCTGTATATGATTTATCATTATTAGGTTGACATCCTTGAATCTTTTCAGTTATAGCCTCAAAATCAGCATAGATAACAAATGGCACTTGTTGTTGTTTATGGAAGTTGCTGAATTTCAGTATATTATTATCCTTATCAGGCATTTTTACTGCTTGTATTCCATTTAATTGTATGCAATTATCTTTATGATCGTTTAATACTCTTTCAGAACTGAAACATTGCAGACAGTGCATACAGAAGTGCTTCCTTTCCTTGTGTTTTGTTTGGTTGTACATTAATTTATTAAAATCCTTTATGAGGACATAATGCTTGTTATCATCTTTCGTTACCAGTAGTAGTTCCATATGATCTTCATACTTTTCTTTCGATATATATATTGGGTATGGTTGCTTTTCTTCATAACCGAATACATTTATTCTGATGTTATTCTTTTTCTCAATTTTGTTGAACTGCTTAATAGTTACCGGAAATTCAATTTCAGAGTAATCCAATTTATTAATGTATTCCTTATCAGATTTTTTAATTCGTTGAGGGTATTTAGCTTGTGGGTTTAAGTGTCTGATGTGGCACCATCTAAAGCATTCATTATCCTCATTCTTTATATTAATCAATCCCTTTACACTGTTTCGGAGTTCTTGCGGTAGTTGAATATATGAGGAGCCTCTCATTGGTTGGTATTTTACTATATTAAGATAATGGTTGTCAACAGATTGAATAGTCCAACCAGAACCTTCAGATACCCATTGAGCTATCTTATTCAAGATTTGTTGTTTTGATAATTGTAGTGATTCAGTAACTTCCAGATTATTTACAATTGTATGAGCTGCACTGTTGAAATAGGCGGTTTTATATACTATGTCACTATCTGTTATTTTTGTGAATGACACCTTAAGCGTTTCAATGAATTTTAGACCTTTCATAGATGTCAGTATACTTATAATATGATATGCAGTGGCCTTTCTTGTGTTTTGCAGTTGCGCTAGCGGGTCTTTGTTATTTTTAATATTAATTTCAAAAGACTTTGTGTAGCCTTTCAGAGCTTGATCAACTTGCTCTATCTTAGTCCTTGGTGCTGGGACTGGTTTTTTGGTCATTGGTGCTGGGACTGGTTTTTTGGTCCTTGGTGCTGGGACTGGTTTGTAATCATCCCTAAATTCTAATGGTGGAAGAATTATGTTGTCTTCATACTCCTTCACCATCTGCTTTACACTATTACGAGGAGTTGGGATTGGCTTCCTTGGTTTGTCATCGTCGTCAATTTTAGGCTGTTGTTTCACATATTGATGCCACAACAGTTTTATTTGCGCATTTTGCCGCAACAACAGGTTGATTAGCTGAGATTTGCTTTGTTTCTTGAGAGTACTCTTATCCATGTTATTAGTTGAGATAATTTTTTCCGTTCTATATTATAACTATAGTTTTTATTTTCTTAAGTCTTTTTATAGTGCGTTTAAAATGACTCAATGTTTGGTTCATTTTAAACAATGATGGAATTGGATATCCTCGCACTTCACCAGCTGCCGACAGGACTCGAACCCGCATCATCCCGGTTAAAAGCCGGACGCATTAACCCATTATACTACGGCAGCTATTGGTCATCAATCAATAGCTACAATATAAAAAACGTTCCCAGTAGGATTTGAACCTATGATCTCAAGGTTTACATGTTATTCATAGCATCAGTATTTATCATATGCTTCTTTGTCTTAAGATGGCTCCATTTCCCAGCTAATGAGTAATCCCTATTTCCACATACTGGGCATCGCCATTCTTTATTCAACATGTACTTGGTCTTGCTTTGTGTAAGTGCTTGCTTCCTCTCTTCTTCACTAAAATGTTTAATTGGTGTATGGATATTCTTCGGTCTTCCCATTATATATATACTATATATATATAATATTTCTTAAAGTCTTTTTATAATATGTTTAATCATAATGGACACCTGTTATATATCTTCTATCCGGGTCGTATAATTCATGTAGGTACAATTTCTTTTATGGACTCTAATATGAACTCTAAAATAAACATCAACATCATCTGTTACTTCACTAACCTCTTAATCCAAATTATTATCATATGTACGTATAACCTTCAGCATCTATAATATGACCGTTTTAGGTGATGCTTTTTTGACTCTGTAGAAATGGTAGTAATCCCCATAATACCTCAGCTCTTCCTCTCATATCATATATTATTTATATATGATATGTTATTAGCCCTTTTTAACTATAAAGGTCACACTTTGGTATGCTGTTGCGTTTTATACATATCGTGTATACTCTTTAAAAATAACTCCTTTATACTCTATAGAAGAATCCATAACTTTATCTGTTATTTTACTAATCCTCGGTGTGCATGGGATAAGGCATTTTGGCAAACAGAAGCATTTATATTCATATTTCACCTCCAACCTATCTAATATAACCGCGTTATCCGATACTTCTGCTTTTACTCGGAAGCAAGGATTATAGATTTCATTCCCTATTATATGATGACTCCGCCTCACAGTATGGCGACCTAACACGATATCTCCAACCCGCAAATCCCATTTCCTAACATCGTAGCTTGAATACTGGTTATATAAATCAAAGTCAG
This sequence comes from Desmophyllum pertusum, assembly GCA_029204205.1. Lineage (NCBI taxonomy): Eukaryota > Metazoa > Cnidaria > Anthozoa > Scleractinia > Caryophylliidae > Desmophyllum > Desmophyllum pertusum. Next base: position 141,903 of record MU826874.1, on the reverse strand, counting down.
AACAAGCAGTCTTTTTAGAAACTTCTATAGAATACTCAACTTCATCTGTTAGCTTCCTAACCTCTGCATAGTGTATGTCCGGTTGTCTATATATAGGCTTCAACTTATCCAATCTAACCGTTTCAGGCGTTACTTCCTTGATCTGGTAGAAATGGTGCTCCCAAATAAACTGACTAGGGGGCTTCACTATGATATTTCCAACTTGCAAATCTTCAAATTTCATGTCTATATAATATCTATATATAATTATTTCTTTATATCATAAATAGTGCGTTTAAATATGTTGTAAATCCTTCATAGGAATCCAGCTGTTAAATTCATCACTATACCCCTTCCACTTCACTAAAGCTTGTTTCTTTTTATAATCCCTTTTGATAACTTTGTCAATACGGAAAATGTCTTGTTGTGCTTTCAATAATTCAGGTTCATAAAATGATCCTTCTACGGATTCATTATTCAAATCTTTTAATTTATAAGTTGTTGGGCTAGTGTATTGAATTTTGTCAACTGTAAATACTTCTTCAGTCCAGTTTGGGGTATAACCCTTATCAAAAACCTTCCTTTTATATTTACTTATTCTTACCTTATCACCAACTTTGAATTTCGGTTTAGATGATAGAGGCTCCATTTCACCATATAAATTGAAATATACAACTCCTTCATTTTTCTTCTTAGATGCATCAACAGGTGTCATTTTAATGTTTGAATGCTTTGTACTATTGTATTCTTTTACCAACTGAGGTAACATATCTAAATATTGTGTTGTATTTTGAGCTGTAAACTGTTTCCACATCCTGTTTTTCATTGTACGATTCCATCTTTCAACAACTGATGACTTTTCTTCATTTTCTGTTGAATACAGTGTAATGTTGTGTTTATCAAGTAATGATTTCATATGTTTGTTATAAAACTCAGAACCTTTATCTGTCCATAAAAACTTTGGCTTTCTACCTTCTTTGAATATCGTTTTAAATGCTTCAGTAACTGTCTCGCCTTTTTTATTTTTAATGGTTCGATCCATCCATATTTTGAAAACACATCGATCGTCATAAGAAGATATCTATAACCTTTATTCCATTTGCTGAATTGTTGCATTTCAACCAGATCTGCAGCCCATATCTCATCTATTCCATTTACAATAACTCTTCTTGTTTTGAAATGCCTTTTGATTGGTTTATGAAGTTCATCGGCTAATTGTTGAGCCCAATCATTATTACTCAACGCCGTTTTCCGTTTTTTGGCTTCTTTTGTTTAACACCAAGACCTAATTTCTGTTTAGTATTTATCATGTTTCTTGCTAACCAATGTCCCCATTGTCTTTCATTATAAGGTATATTGTCTAGAGTTTTACCATTTTTTTATCTGCTTTAATTTTGCACTTTTTGTCATCTTTACACACAGAATAATCTACATCATGTTGCATTGCTACTGAGTCTGTTTTACCTGTTGGTTGATCATAGATTTCTAATATTTGACCTGTTGTTGGGTCATATCTTACTTGTGAATCTAAATCGTTATACGGACCTGTGTATTTATGGCCTGGTAAGGTAAAACCTCCTTTCGGTTTTGGTAATCTTCCGATCAATTTATGAATATCAACCCCTTGACCATATTGGCTTCTATCATAAAGCGGATTAGTAGGATCACTTGTATCGGTATACATGCTCATATCATATGCTATTCCTTTACCAATCGGCGATATTTTCTTTGAAATATCACTCGTGAACGAATCCAGAGCTTGATCCAAATAGTTATGCCCAACCTTTTGATCTTAGATTTTACAAAATCAGATTTTACAGCTCGGCTCAAAGCTTGGCGGCCAACTAAAGATCCCATTTTCAAAGCTCCTTTGAAGAGCTCTGACGCCAAATCGCCCCCTTCTTGAGAGGGCATAACTAGTTTTTTTGGTTGCTTTGCAAACCTCGTCTTCTTGATACCACACTCAGCACAGGTACAATAAAACATCAATCTACCATTAGTAGTTTGTTGATAGCCAGATGGTTCCACACACTCAGTTTGTTTCTTCTGTTTAACACAATATGATTTAACCATTTTATATATAATATAAGTTACATAATATTTCTGAAATAATTCGTTACAAAACTTTCATTATACATAGTATTTGTCAAACTAAATGGTTTTAATATATCATAATAGCTTTTCTTATATATCAAAGCTTGATGTAAAAAATACAAGCAATAGTAGCCACATAGTACACTATAAATGTTCTGATATTGAGAAGTGTTGTATACTACTCGCGCACCATCTTTTTGAGCTCTTATTTTGAATTTTTCAGGATAATGCATACCAAAACTATCAAAATACCATAAAATCTTATTATTATCATGAGATGGAACACAGCAGACCCAATGCGTACCAACATTTTCATACGAATCAAGATTTATTATGCATGGACTATGTATTTTAAGCATGTGTTCATCTCTCGAAAAAATACCTTTGAAGTTTGGTATTCTTAGATATTGTATCCATTGCATGAGATCAACGTTACTCAGTGGTTTGTTTACAAATGTCGGTTTTATAATATTGTTCCTAATAGAGGGATTCCATTGAATGGGCTGTTTTTGCCTAGCAGTAGTCCTTTTCCTGACTTTTTTTTTTTGGAGCTTTTTTTTGGTTCCCATACCAATAGAATTTGATGGCCAATTACCAATGAATGGTGGGGGTCTATATAACCCGATTCTTGGAGCTCCTTTACCACCCTTTGGAGGCAAACCCATCTTAGGAGCTCCATTGCCAGTTATCTTTTTAATGGCTTCAATAGCAAGGGGAATGCCTATACTAGCTAGAAGAGCACCTAAGAAGCCGCCAGATTGTTTTTTAGTTGGTTTTACAAATATTTTACCACCTGATTGAAGTGAATTCAGTATTTATTCTTTCTGTTTCTTTGTCAACAAATGTTTTATATTGGATTAGTTGATCAATTTTATTTTGGCGGAATGAGGAAACCACCGGTTTGTATTCCTTTTCCAGATATTGCCTTCACAACCTGAGATGCTCCCTCACTTGCCAAACCAGAAAAGTGCACTTAACCCAAGTGTTTTAGCAATGGTTGGTGCAAATGCTCTGCCAAGAGATAAAAGTGATGTAAATAATGAACCTCCATAACGGATTGATTTACGGATCTGTGTTTTGCTTATTTTGATATCTGACCCTTTACCAAAGGCTTTTGCTTTGATAAGTTTGTTAATTTGTCTTTTGGTAAGCATCATTTCATCAGATCCTGATAATTCATTTTTAGTTAATCTGATTGTTATTGCAGTATTTGTTTTATAAGCTTTTGCAAGTCTTTGCTTTTGACCTTCAGATAATTTAACTTTATAAGAATGATAAGTTGTCATATCTCGTATATATTATATGTTATATAATTTTTGATTACAAAACATATTTATTCTGTTCTCTCTTAAACTACTTTTTCTTAAACTATAACCAATTCATTACCCACTTTGTCAATGACAACCATTTCTTCATACAGAACTATTGCATGCACAGAAAATGCACTGTCTGCTGCAACTATTTGCATTCAATTTATATCTGAATATCAACTGTTTGGGGTCTCTAGTCATTTTTTCAGTTTGATATGATAAGTCGAAATAAATCAACGGGTATAAACTTTTATAATTAGAAAGATTCAATTGTGTTCCAGTATTATAATCATTCACCCTAAACGCATAGGACATTAAATCATTGAAAATTCGTACTTGGCTCTCTGTATCATACTCTGCCTCGGGATAAAAAACACCATGTCCATATTCAAGGCGGCAAGTTGTTAAATAGGAACCGTTCGCACGATCAGCATTAATATTAAAGGTATCGAGTTCATATGGGTTAGACTCATCATTGTTTGATTTAGCTCGTTGCAAATATACAAAAATCGCTTTAACATTATCAATACTCGATGATATTTGAAAAAAACCTGAGGAGTGGGTAGGTGCTGACAATTCATACATCTCACGTAGATATGTCCAGGTTGTCTCTTTCAAATATGAGTTGACAAATTTATCGTATAAACTGTCCTTTGGTGTTAATTTTGGAACCCAAAGTAAGAATCGATTAATAACAACTCGACCATCAGCAGCCGCATTCACTTTTTGAATCAGCTCGTCGTCATTTGCAATTCGATGTTAAATTGAAGTTGCATGGGCACCAACATTTTATCTTCAAGTTCTTCAAAAAATGAGTATCTATTAAGAGGTATAATTACATTCACATCATTATTCCCAGTTGTTAGAAGTCGTCTAGCTTCAAATCCTGTATTTTGATCAGCATTAGTGATAAGATAATTTGTATCCAAATACCACAATGTGTTTTTTCCAACTGATCTACTGTAATCGTCAGAGTACTCAATCAAATTCTTAACAAAAGTAACCTTGTGTAAATTATCAGTATCGTAAACGATTTTCCCTGCAGATTTAATCATCATATGGTCAATCAATGAATGTGACCCGTTGATCACTGTTACTCTATCACCTCCTCCATAAGCTGTGCCGTCAGCTAATTTTTGAACTTGAAATTGAACTTCAAAATATGCATTATACCAATCGTAAAATGATGATCTATCATTGATTGTGAATTTATAGCCATTTTTGACTTGATGCTGCCCATTAGCGGGGGTTCTGATAACATCATCGAGTTGAAATCTTACAAATTCCTTTCTTTGCAAATATTCATTTGATCTGAAAGCCATTTCTATTATATATTATTACATTACATAATATTTTAAGTTTCTTTTAATCCCATTACCAGATATCAAACGATTCAATATCATATCAGTGCTCTCCTCTTGTTTTTGATATGGAGTAGGTGTAATCATTGTTTTTTGCTTTGTATTATTTCGTCTCATATTAGCTAGTTTGCTCATAATTAAATCGCCAGATTTCTCAGATATTTTTTTGCCAAGTCGTTCTCCAGTGTGTGCTATTCCTGATTCTAATGCTTTTTTGGCTACAGGCTTGGCAAATTTTTTGAAAACAGAAGATACGATACTCTTCATTGGTTTAAAAATATTATCAACAATTAAACCTGATCCTTTGTGTTTGTAAACAAATTTACCTAATTTTGGATGGTAAAACCTTGTGAATTCATATGGTTTCATTTTATATAATTATATTAGATAATTCTTTTCAATAAAAATGAAAAAGCTGTATCCGCTCCATTCAAATCAATTTGGCGTCTTTTACCATCTGTTATGTATATTCTTATGCTACTGATTGTTGTTTTATTTACTGGATTATACGAAACTCTGAGAGGTTCTAAAGTAAAACTATACGAGGGCCTCAAAACGGATGTACTAAAACTGAACAGAATATCACTCTCTTGTCCATCCACAAGTGACTCATTTATGAGATCACAATGGACATTCAGCATATCCGTATCTTGGCTCAGATTAGGCACTCTGGTACCTACATTTTCTTCGTCTTTTAGAATAACCTTATCAAATCCTATTAATTCATAAAAATTTGATCGTGTTAAATCTAATTGATAATTTTGGATCATTTTTATTGAAGCCCTAAAAGTTGAATCATTAAATTCTAAATTTATTGGATATATATCCTTTTTCCCTGCTTCTTTTATAACAGTTACATTTTGAATGTGATTATTGATTCCAATATAATCCCAGACTCCTGCTGGAAAAGAAATATCGTGAAATGTTGAACCATTATCAGAGCTGTATGAAATTAATTGATTCTTATATCCGCTATTGATGTTAAACCATGTAAACGACATATTGATGATTCTATTAAGACCAATAACATATTGTGAATTACTATCTAAGATTATCGGTTGAGTGAATTTTGTAATAAATTTTCCAGGTTTATTGTTGCCTGTATTTTTTACTGAATATGACGATAACACTATTTCTCTATCCATATATAATATCGTTAGATTATTTTATATCTTAAAATATTTTTTATACAATGTCTCATGTTGTGCTTTATTAATGCTTGATGTTTTCAGCAGCATATCTGAAATAGCCACTCCAGTGTCTCTTATCTCTTTTGATGTGTTACCAGCCATCATTGAACCAATGATAATTTCCAGTTTTTTAATTAGTTGTTTTGGATTATTGAAAAAGATAATATTACCACCTCCTCCTTTCTTATTTTTGATACCAGATCCTTTTTTTGTTTTTAATTGGTTATCATAAAAGCTAATGTAATTTTTTAGGGCTACAAATGCACTATTAAGCTGTTCATGTTTCAGATTTTTTTCTGTTTCACTTATTTGACCCTTTTTATACGCCTTTGTCATGTTAGCCTTTATGGCCTTTAACTGATTCCGTTTATAATTAGCATCATGTATTATCTTTTTCAAATATTTTGTAGTCTTTGTTTGATTCATCGTTGTATCATCAAGTTGTTTTTGAACACTATCATAATTTGGAAGATCCAATTCATCTAATAAGCCATTCTCATCATCAACTTCTTCATCATCATCCTCCTCCTCATCTTCACTCATTATCCCATAGTCTGGCCCCTCATCATAATCATATATTGGAGGCTCTTCTGGAAGATCAAGATCTGGATTCATATATATTTGTTTTTTTCCTTCTATCAAATCTTGTAAACTATCTTCATAAGATGGAGGTTTTGGTACGATCTCTTTAGTAGTTTGTCCTATATCATCCGCATATAAATTATCAAGATCAAAATCTTCAAGTTCATCATCGATAGAAATACCATAATCAGGTACTTCTCCTTTTTTTACAGGTTTTCTTTTTATTGGTTTTTGCAAATTGGATATCATGACATCATTCAATTTAGATGTTATTGGTTTGAATGCTTTCTTAAAAGATGTTTCACTAACCTTTTCACCTAAATTTCTTTCCGTTATTGTATCACGGACAAAATTAATTTTATTCCCAAGTTTGCTTTTATTTTTCGCAAGTTCTTGCCATTTAAGTAAACTCATTTTATTATATTATTACATTACATAATATTTTTTATAAGTTTTTTAATGACAAAATATCGAATATTAAATATAAAACGAGTTGTACTACATAGTGTACTACATCATGTACAACATCATGTTGTACATGATGTACTACTGAATAATGTAACATAATAATATAAATGAAAATTCCAAACTATGATGGTGAAGATAGTAACATGAATTTTAAACAATTGTATGACTTTATGCCTGATAATACTTTTAGAATGTTAATTTGTGGGCCTTCAGGATCAGGAAAAACAAACACTTTAATGCATATGCTTTATAACTTAATTTATTTTGATAAATTATATCTCTATGCAAAAAATCTTGAACAATCGAAATATCAAAATATGCAAGAAACATTTAAACCAATAAGTGAAGAGGTTGGTTATGATATTATAGAGGCGAGTAATGATAAAATTATACCAGTATCTGGATTAACAGATGATAATCAAAAATTAGTCATATTCGATGATTTCGTGTGTGAAAAGAATCAAAAACCGTTGATTGATTATTTTATCAGAGGTAGACACTACAATTGCAGTGTTATTTATCTTAGCCAGTCGTATTACAAAAACACCAAAAGATATACGTCTTAATTGTTCCCACTTTTGTATATATGATTTCCCAAGCAATAATGAAAAATCAATGATATGCCGTGAAAATGGTATCAGTAAAGAACAATACAAGAGAGCAACTGAAGATCCGTATTCATTTCTGTATATTGATAAGCCAAGGAAATTTATAACAAAAAATTTTAATGAAAACATATAATATAATATAATAATATAAAATGAGTTACTCAAATGGGTTGTTACCAGATCAATCTTCTGATCACCAACTTCAAGGAAATTCAAAGGGTGAAAAAGGAGATCAAGGTATTGGATTTCGATTAACTGATGATAGTAATTATAACATGCAACATAAAAAAATCAACAATCTGGAAACCGATGATCATGATCTGACCGCTGTCAATAATGTAATGATGAAAAGCCATGTCGATACCGCAATCGAATCAAAAACACAACTTTCATTGAAACAGATGCAATAGGAAACGTTGATATGAAAAACAAGTTCATAAGCAATCTGCACGACAGTGATGCTGAAACAGATGCCACTAACCTTCGTAGCGTTAAACTCCTACTTTCGGGAGCACATGTCAATATTGGGAAATTGTTAATGATCTGAACATGAATAATAATAAATTAGTAAATGTCGGAGTGCCAATAAACAAAACTGATGGTGCAACGAAGGGTTATGTTGATTCCAAATCTGGTACAGATATCAGTGTCCCATTGACTCACGATCTCAATATGGGCGGCTATCTGATTACTTATCTTAAAAGAGCCTATACAAGATAATGAAGCCGCTACAAAGAGCTACGTTCAACGTGGGCGTTACTAAACACAGGAACGGAACGGAATGTGCCGGAATGACCTGGAATGTACCGGAACGAACCGGAATGGTACCGGAATGAACCGGAATGACACGGAATGATACCGGAATGATACCGGAATGACACGGAATGATACCGGAATGAACCGGAATGACACGGAATGACTCGGAATGAACCGGAATGGCACGGAATGATACCGGAATGATACCGGAACGAACCGGAATGGTACCGGAATGAACCGGAATGACACGGAATGATACCGGAATGAACCGGAATGATACCGGAATGATACCGGAATGATACCGGAATGAAAAGGAATGACTCGGAATGAACCGGAATGAACCGGAATGAACCGGAATGAACCGGAATTAACTGGAATGATACCGGAATGACTCGGAATAGTACCAGAATGACCCATAACAACAAAGAAAGATGACGGAATAACCCAGAATGGGAGCGAAATCTATGGAATGAGACCCCGATGAACACTGAAAATCTAAAAAAATGCTCTGGAATTATCAACCATCTTGTATTTGTTATAATTTTCGATTGAGATACTATTCCCTTAGTAAGGAAAGCGCAACATTCCACGGAATGAATGATTCCAAACAATAGCCGACCTCGTCGAAAAGTACATGAAATGAAAAAAAAACAAAAAAACATTGTATGAATAACCTGCGATCAGGCCAATTTTTCGCGCTCCTTACATTCTCTTTACGGAGGTCGCGTAAAAATTGAGCGCGACCACGTAAAAGACGAGCGTAAATGAGAGCGCGAAAAAAATTGCCTGATCGCAGGTTAGTGTATGAATTACCGGCAAATCATACTTCTTGAATTTCAATTTTAACAATTTTTAACCTTCGTCTCAAGTTTTTTATTCGAAAGACGCACGCGCGGAAGCGAGAAAACCAGCAATGCGCGACAGATCGAGCAAAATAAACCAATTGTTAATACACACGACTACGGTGGGGGTGAGGTATAATTCAACTGCGCCCCTGCCCCAATCACCCCATATGCTTTATTTGTTTATTTCTTGTTTTTAGTTTTACTCTATTTCCTTTTTCTTCTCTTTCGAGATTTCTCGACTTGCTTTGGAGCCTCCCACGATATAGACTATTATATTTTCATATTTTTGAGGGGAGATGAGGGTGGGGTGGAGGGGCAAGGGGGGATGGGGTGGAAAAGTGAAGAAGTTTGGATTTCCTTTTGCAGTTGCCCAGCCCCCATCTAGTGTCCGCCATCAAGAGAGGATCACCCTGCCGCCATGAATGAAATCTCGGTGTCATTCCCTGCATTACGGGTCATTCCGGTACCATTCCAGTACATTTCGGGTCATTCCGATGTCATTCCGGTATCATTCCGGTATCATTCCGGTTCATTCCGGTTCATTCCGGTATCATTCCGGGTCATTCCGGGTCATTCCGGTATCATTTCGGTTCATTCCGAGTCATTCCGTGTCATTCCGGTTCATTCCGGTATCATTCCGTGTCATTCCGGTATCATTCCGGTATCATTCCGTGTCATTCCGGTTCATTCCGGTACCATTCCGGTTCGTTCCGGTACATTCCGGGTCATTCCGGTACATTCCGTTCCGTTCCTGTGTTTAGTAACGCCCCGTTGACGTTGGGTTGTTTGAAAAAGTTGATAAAGTTGAACTTAGTAAGAAGTTGGATATCGCTGGAGGAGTAATGACTGGAAATCTCGATATGGGTTCCAAACATATAAACAATGTCAGTGCCCCATCTACTAATCTTCAAGCGGCTAATAAAGCTTATGTTGATTTGACTTCTCTTTCAGTTTTAGGTGAAAATAAAATGCTTGCAGATATAGATATGGAAAATCATAAAATCAAAAATTTGGCAACTCCTCTCAGTCAAGAGAATGGTGCCGCCGTCAATGTTGCCTTTGTTAGTGAGGAATTGAGAAAATCAAACACGCTGATAACTATTGATATGAAGAAATATGTTGATGAATCTCATATTTCAAGTTCAAACAACAACAAAAATTTCTTTAGATATTTGATGGAAGACAAAAAAGAATCGGTGGATGAACACAATATTATCATTGATGGAATTGTCAATTTTAGCAGGTCTCCGCACAGTTTGAACAAAAAAGCTTATAGTCTAAAACTTGGGATAAATTCTCAAAAGAAATAATCATCAAGAATTGGTTTTAATATGTTGAAATTGCCTGAAGGAGAATTTACTTTCATAATTGAATTTTTCCCGCCATCGATAACCAATGTGAGTTTGAATGTGGTTTCAACGTCTTTGAATATTTCACAACAAGCAACAAAAAGTTTTCAGAATTATACCAGATCGATCATTCATATGCATAAATGGGCACTTACTCCACCAGAATTTATTTATTTAGATTTAAAATGTGACGGATCTTCTTCAAGTCCAAGCCAGGGGCAAGGTTATTTGATTGTTTATGGTGTATCCGGCCATCAATCTGATATAGACTCTAATATTTACGATACTGTTTTTGTCATTGAAAATGGTAATATGGTGATGGAAACAAATATTGATATGAATAACCACCGGATAATCAATGACAATATCAGCCCATATACGAAAAATATTGGTTATAGACAAATATTTGATCAATTCATCGATCTGACAGATCCGTCATCATTCAATCTAGTCAATGTTTCATCTAAAATTTACATAAATGGGGTCAACCCGGGTTTGGTTATCAACAATACTGAACTCGATAAATATGATTCGAAGCTTGGATTTGATATTCAGGGATCACATATTAAGCTACAAAAAACGTTCGATCAAAACGATAATTTCACATTATTTATATCATTTCAACATAATAGCAAGCTTGAATCTTATAGTAGTAGCTTTTTAGGGTTCGGTTCGAGTACATTTCAATTCCCGAAATTTTACATCGACGAAAATAGTTACACTCTCCTAGTCAGTAATGCAGTTATTTACTCTCAGAAAATCATCGAAGAACATCGAGACCGATTAATGTTTCTCTGGATTATCAAAAACGGTAACTCTTACAACTTTAAACTCAGCGTTCACGCAGCAGATATATACGTCACTTTAGGTTATGTGCCAAATTATAGAAGTGATAAACTGAAAATCGATTTACCATTTAATATCTCAAGAATCGGGTTTTCACCCAAGCCAGTCGACATTGATTCGATCGAATACAGTCGTATTCTTCTACTTGAAAAACAAAAACAGAGTTAAATAATCGAATCAATATATATATGCCAAGAAAAATAAGTGAGAGTATTTATCAATTCAATCATTTTGATAAAGAACTTAGTAAAGAAACAATTGATGAGATAAAATCGTTATATACATATTACCATAAAAAATATTGGTGTTACAAGAAGGCTTTCAAATACTTTAAACGCTTGAATATGATGGCAAATATATCATCTGTTGGACTTGTTGTTGTGGGATCTGTGGTTGGTGTATTACTTTGAATCCTATTATATTAGGAACAATATCAGGAACAGGCATTCTTCTAAAAAGTTATTGTGAAATTAAAAACTTCTCTCGGAAAATTGAAATGGCTAAATTTGCATTCACAACATATCAAAAAACTTTAGTTGATTTGAGATCTTGTTTGAGGGGGAGCCAGTTTAATCATAACCAATTCATAAATGAAATGAGATTATTAGATGAGATAATTGTTGACTTGTGTCCTATCGTGGATAAATTCGAAAAACAATATGCTGAGAAATTCACGACTAAATAATCTGTAAAATCTCTACCTGTATCATGACGTCACGACACAGCTGTGTTGTTATGTCATACTATTTCTTAATTTTTTTCTTACAAAGCTTCGTTGGTTTGCTTTCAATATACTTCAAATCCATATTTTCACAAATATCCTTCCATATGGTATTATACTGTATCAGGGTTTTCAAGCTCTTGGGTAAGTCAAAATATTTATAACATGGAGATTGTAATAATTCAAATAGCTTTCGGTATATGAAGTTAAATTTTATTGACCGTCTTCTTTCACCCTTAAGTAAGGCACCTTCAATCCTCTTAAACATACCATTAATTTTGGCTCTATCTTTAGACGATATTCGAATCATGTATTTTAAACATATATCATCTAATACATTCTTCATATGGTATTTACGATGATAGACCGACTTTCGTCTTATATTATACATATTCTCATAAAAATCAATATACTCAGGTACTAAAACATATGAGTCTACTACACCACAGTTTTCACATACAAACATACCATTGGTATTACTCATAATCATATTATCACAACATTCTTCTTGTTTGTTTTCTATTCCATATTCCATCAGTTGTTGATCACATAAAGGGCAAGTAAACTCTCCCATATTCTCAAATTCACCATGAATTTCTGAATTACAATTCATTTATATACTATTAGTAGAGATTATATTTTTAAATACAATAACAAACAAAAACGTATGACGTCACGCCACAATTGTGGCGCTCGTCATAATTCACAAGTGCTGTAGTTGGTAAAATGGAACAATATTCAAGGTTCATGACGTCACGCCACAGCTGTGGCGTTTTGGTTCCAGACCTGGGTCCTAGGTTTTGATCCTAGGTTTTGGTGCCAGACCTAGGTCCAAGGTTTTGGTTCCTTGGTTCCCATTTTTGATCCTAGGTTTTGGTGCCAGACCTAAAGTAGGTCCTAGGTTTTGATCCTAGGTTTTGGTGCCAGACCTAGGTCCTAGGTTTTTTCGATTTCCATTTCCCATTTTTGATTCCCACATTTGATTCCCATATTTGATTCCCATATTTGATTCCCATATTTGATTCCGGCAGCTGATTCCAATATTTGATTCCGGCAGCTGGAAAGTAGCATAGTAGTTGGGCAGTATGAGATCATTTAAAAATGGTCTCGTACCCCCAACTACTATACTACTTTGAGACTTTGAATTGTTTTTTTTAGCAATTGGTATGTACCTACAATTTTCGTCAAAAATACCATCCAATGGCAGTCTTGTTTGAAGTGAGAAGTCAGTATTCAAACAAAGACCACTTGTCAGCGAAAAGGTGGTTTCAAGACTTATGCCGACAATTGTAGTAGATTAGCGATCTTAACCCTATTCTGCCTGGGCTTTTTTTTTCGTTCCTGAGCCTGGGGGGGGGGGGGGGGGGGGAGGGGGGGCAGATAGTGCAGATAATCCGCCATCTTGGATCCTAAATCTTGGATTTCTAAATTGTTCAGAAATATCAGAAAATCACCAAATTTGATTTGAAAAAATCGAAAACAATATAAGGATGCAAAAATTGCAAAGATTTTGGAAGAAACTCTTCGTAAAGAGCGAAAATCTCATGAAAACGGACATTTAAACTTAAAATACCAAATTTGGCTAAAACAGCCTGTCAAAACTTGGTTGCCATGGAAACATCATGTCACGTGATCAAAAAATTGGCACACTAAAATGTTCCCAGATTATTTTTAGGAAAAGTCATAAAGTTTGGCTATGATTGCTTGAATGCTCTTTAAGTACGATAAATTTGAAGTCAGCGCGGGCACTTTCTGTCCCCCCCCCCCCCCCCCAGGCAGAATAGGGTTAAGGGTACTTTTAAAATATACGATTTTTCATAATATATATCAGAACAAATATACTTTATTAAAGTCATATTTCAATTCCAGTGATGCGTCTTTTTGGAAATGTAAACCGCGATTTTAAGAATTCAATGAAAATCAATATTCATCAAAGATAATCAATAGCAATCAATCAGTCTAAATGAAAATCAATGAAAATCGAAAGTCACTCAACTCAAAGGGTTGGATTTCTATTGATTTCCAATAACAATCAATTAATTGGTATTATTGATTTTATTGATTATTGATTTTCATTGATTGGACTCGCCGGGAACTATTTAACCCTCCACACCTCAAACAGCTTTATACTCACCAATCTTGTTGGGTAATCACAATGAAACTAAAATCAATATGCGTCAACAACAGCACCTTTTCCTGAAGAAGAAAGAAAGAGATTCATGGTTGGTCGTGTGCGATAATTATTCAATCACAAGTTGTGAAGAAAAAACTGAATAACAGGCGAATGAATACAAAATGGTAACTTGATGGTCTTTTGTGTCTTGAGGTAGAATTATAACAGACCAAGAAGAACTGTCGTGACTTTTTTTCTCGCGTGACCTTCTTTTGAGCTTTATTTTAATACACTCCAACGAAAATGTAAATATATTAGTCACGCGAGTCATGCAATCATTCTCTGAAATTTAAATTATTTAATATCACCTATGGAGAGCTCTCAGTTCAGCAGCTTACAGTTTGAAGCAAGAATTAAACTTACCGTGTCCTGTTTTAGGACCTTCTGATCAAAATGAAACCAAAACAAGTAAACTGAAACAACAGCGCCTTGAATACCTACAAAACAAACACAAAATAAATTAAATGCAGATTGAATTATACACAGAATACAGCGGACAAAAAAGGTTTAAAACTCAATGTCAAAGCCTGACGGGAAGAAACGTAGGTTCTCTTATAGCATGCTAAGTATGTATCCTTTATTTGCGAACTTCATTTTTGTGTCAAATGGTCAGATGGTCCTCGATCGTCGATCGTCGATTGTCGATTGTCGATTTATGAGCCGAATTTAAGCTTACATAATTTTTACCTTCCTGTCATTTCGACGGTTTAACTGCTGCAAATTTAAAGAACAACTGTTCTTCTTGGTCTGTTATAATTCTTCATCCCTACCTCAAGACACGAAAGACCATCAAGTTACCATTTGTAACAACATTTCATTTGATGAAGTCGTACGATTTGAACAATTTCATACTTCCGCCTTTTCAAAACAGACACGAGATCGCATCACCAAACAGCTCTTTACCATTACCGCTTCGTTTTATTTTTCAGTTATGTTGTAATCATAAAAGAAATCTTCTTATATATTGTAAACTGGTAGAGATCGAGAACAGACAACACAAGGTTTACTTACCGCGACGTTCAGTTCAGTCGCCCACGATCATTCGTTGAGGGGCTTTCCCGACATTCCGAGAGAGCGGACTAATTATATCACACGAAGCGATATTTCTCGTTTGTTGTTCGAACCAAATTGTTCGTTTAGTTTTCAAGCGGAAAACTGTATTGATTATTCGAGCTTTCAGTCAATGAGTAAAACAAATAGTTTCATGTTTTCCGTCAGTCAAATGCACACAAACCTGGTTTTAACAATGATAAAATCTTGCTGGTGAATGTTAGACTACGAGTATAGTTTCTCGTTTTTCTCAGGGATCGAGCGGGCGAGCGCGCGCGAAGCGCGTGGAAATCACCTCCCGCGAGAAGGCCGCCTCGCGTCGCGTCTTCTCGCAGGAGGTGATTTCCACGCGCTTTGCGCGCTCGCCCGCTCGATCCCTGAGAAAAACGAGGAACTACTCGTTAGTCGTAGTCTAGGTGAATGTCGTTCTTGTGCTTGTGCTTGCGTTAATTCGTTTTCACTTGCACAGAATTAGTGTGCTTGCGCAGTGAAAACCAGGCTTCACGCTCCAACGAAAATGTAAATATTTAAGTCACGCGATCGCGAGGCCAGGCGAGTCATGCAAGCCATCTATGAAATTTAGATTATTTAGATCTATTTAACATCACCTAGCAGAGCTTTCAGTTAAGCAGCTTACAGTTTGGAGAAAGAAATAAACTTACCGTGTCCTGTTTTAGGCTCTTCTTATCAAAATGAAACCAAACCAAAACGAAATAACAGCGCCTTCAATTAATAATTTTACCTACAAAACAAACACAAATGCAGATTGAGTTATACACAAAAATGCGGGCAAAAAAGGTTTAAAACTCAATGTAAAAGCCGGACGGGAAGAAACGTAGGTTATCTTACAGTGTACTACGCATATCATGTACCTTTTATTTGCGAGCTTCATTTTTGTGTCAAATGGGCAGATGGAATAGCTAGTCCTCGATCATCGATCATTCCGTTTAATATATGAGCCGAATTTACATTTTAGCTTCCTGTCATTTCGATGGTTTAAGTGCTGCAAATTTAAAGAACAACTGTTCCTCTTGGTCTGTTATAATTCTTCATCCCTGTACCTCAAGACACGAAAGACCATCAAGTTACCATTTGTATCCAAAAACACTTGAACGATTTGATCAATTTCATACTTCCGCCTTTTCAAAACAGACATACATACATACATACATACATACATACTTTATTTGATAAGTAGGTTGTGAAAAAAGGCAGCCAAAGGGCTGATGTGGACCTACTATACTAAAATTAGGAATTACATTTGTAAAAATTACATTACGCGAGATCGCATCACCAAACAGCTCTCTATGTTATCGAATTTGCCATTACCGCTTCGTTTGATTCTTCAGTTATGTTGTGATCATAAAAGAAATCTTCTTACATATCGTAAACTGGTAGAGATCGAGAACAGACAACACAAGGTTTACTTACCGCGACGTTCAGTTCAGTTCGCTTGTAAAACCACGAACATTGAGGGGCTTTCCCGACATTCCGAGAAAGCGGACTAACATCATATTCATATTACGTCATGGGGAATCTTTTCATGATCCAATGCAAATATTTTAACCTCGATTGCAAGCTATATTGTTACAGCGTTCTTTGGGCTCGTCACGCAATCTTTCCTCCCACGAACGTGGGGAAAGATTGCGTTGCGAGCCCTAAGAAAGTCTGCCGGGAGGCTAATATTGTTATGGCTGGTTATAAACTACCGTAGTGAATAGGAACTTTATTTGCAAAATGTTGTCTTAATAGTCCAGTCATTTTGTGGGGAAAAATATCGGTCAACCTGCAGCAGATCGAAGGTATATCAACGGTTTTAGAGTCAGAAATATGTCCTTAATAACATAACATATCAAAAGTCGGTTGCTTCTGTAGGTACAGGGTCACAGTATACGTCATCAGATTGTCGCTAAATTAATTATGTGCAAAAAAGCATAATTAACAAAATTATTCCGTACTCGTGCATAAATGTCGATAAATTAATTATATGCAATTGCATCATTAGCTGGATGTAACGTAAGAAAAGCCTTCGTCCCATTTTTGGTGGATTTTCAAGGTTCCAAGTTTCAAATGTTACTGATATCCTTGATGAGTGCCATCAGGAGCCCATCACTAGGAGCGAGCAACTGGACTGGATTCGTGTCACAGCGTTTTTACAGACCAGGTTATTTTTAGATTCCTTTTCTTGCGAACTCCTATTCAAACAAGCCAATCAAAAGTTGTGATGTAATGAATGACGTGTCATATTTCTCAATTGACAAGGAGATCATATTTTTTCCCGGGAAAAAGGAGTCTAAAAATAACCCGGTCTGTAAAAATGCTGTGACATAGACGGAGTATGGGAGATGGACGCTCCTAGTGATGGGCTCCTGGTGCCATACATTTCTTTTGATGTCGGATCTGAGAATGTGGTGATACATCAAACAATTGATTGTTGTATTAATTCTTATCACCTATCTATTTGACGTAATATCTGTCTCGTTCCCAGAGTCCTCGTTACCCTTGTCCAGCGGTGGAGCGACCAACAAGGACCTCTGGGATGGAGTGATCCGCCTGACTTGCGCAGTAAGACCGGAAGTCCAAGAATCTTGGCGTCCGTTAGTTGAAACAGGAAGTCGAACACATGCGCAGTAGAGCCGGAAGTCCAAAAAATCCTGTCATGGCGGATCGCTTCCCGCCAGAGCTCCTTGTTGGCCGCTCCACCGCTGGACAAGGGTAACGAGGACTCTGGGAACTAGATTGGCGTAATATTGAAATTGAAATAAAAAGTATTTTGGGGGATTAAAGTGTTTCAGCTAGTTTGGTGATTTGCCTTTTATTGTACAATACCAGAATCGACGTAAAACTGCAGTGTTATGAAAGGTTTATTGTAACAAATCTAACTAGCTAAATTAAAATGAGCCTTATTAATACCACAGGACTCCCAGGCTCTGTTTAGGCTTTATCTTTTGCCTCACTCTACTGTGGAACCTCGATATAACGAAGTGCCAAGGGACTGGGAAGATGTGTTCGTTATAACGGGTGTTCGTTATAAACGAAACCCTGTTATAACGAATTTGTGAGAAAACGACTAAAATCTTCGTTATCTCGAGGTTTGCCTAATAATTATTTAAAATAAAACAATGTCACGTTGCATTACACCACTCAGCATTAGATTGAATCGTCTTTTAAACTGAGTATTTTACAAAGGAAATAGTAATAGTATTATTACAAGACTTTCCATCTCTGTTGATCTGTTTCGCATTCAACTTCAGGCGCGGGATGACATTCGTTATATCGGGGTAGATTTTAAGTTTGTGCATGCTTCTGGATTGTGTTCGTTATAACGGTGATTTCGTTATAACAGGGTTCGTTATATCGGGGTTTTGTTTCAACCATTTTACTGTAACTTTGGCCTGGCTGAAGAATATCGTTCGTTAGTTGGTGACACTATAAAATAAATGAAAATAACAAAATCTAAATATTCAAACTTAAAAATTCTAAAATAGGTTAAAATGCTAAAATATTTACAATTATATACAGGATAAAAACTTGTTGTTTAACTACCAAGATAAACACTTACATTAAGTACTTCATAAAATACAATTGGCACAGTAATTATCGGTCACTAGAGTATTTAAGTCAATGACGAATATTTTTCTTCTAATATATGTTCTTACTATCGGGTACAATATTCAACTTAGTCCCAGTTTATCTGATAGAGTGCTTACCATATGTTGCTGTATTAAATCCAAGGGTTTGATTAATTTTTGAAGTAAGCGGCTTACCATGGTGGAATAGGCGGCTGTGACCAATAAAGGGGCCGTAAGGCCCCTTTATACTAGGGGGGTATAGGGGCATGCCCCCCAGAACATTTTGTAAATGTAGAAGCTCGGAAATGCAATTTCCAGCATTCTGGCAATCATATATATTGCTATATATGACAATTTTTTACCGATCACAGTATTTTAAACGATCTTGCGATTATTCTATATGAAGTTTGGAGTTTAAAGACTTACACTGTTACAGTCGTTGTTTGTTTTTTTTCTTTTCATAAATCTTATAAGTAAACTCTCAGAAGGCCAGAAGGCTTGATTAGTAAGCGGCGGCAAGAGGCAACGTAGGCGGCGGTAGACCGCCGGTAGCCGGCTTCTAATGAAACCCCTGTTAAATCTAGGGATAACAAATTATTTGATAAGTAAGGCGTATTTCGTATCAGACCTCAGAAATAGGTCAGCAACATACTCAGGACAGATATCGGGGTTCCATTTGCTTTCTAAAAGTTATAGTCTTGTAATCCACTACTTGATAGAGCGAAAATTCCAACATCGAAGGATTCAGTTGTCATTCCCCAATCTTCATCTCTTCTTAGCGATTGACAAGGACAGAAATGTCCTAAAAACCTGTCAAATTGCTCAAGGTGAATTATTTTCCAGAAGATGTTTATTCCTGTGGACTTGTTCCTTCAGTTATACTTCTGTGTGGAGCAGTACTCGGTCCAGCCTCAAGGGAACTGAAAGCACCCACGTAATTCGTCAATAACAACAATTATATTTGGTTATGTTTTACTGTGCTAAAACTACTGATTTATACTAGACTTACGACCGGGGGGGGGGGGGGGGGGGAGTATTCCCTTGTATTAGCTATATAGGTATGTGCAGCGCCAAAGGGTATGGTTTTTGAGCCGTTTTGGTCTGAAATAAGGTATAGATTTTGACCATTTTGGTCTGAAATATGATATGTTTTGTGCACTCTGGCCAGGTTTGGCTTTTAGACGAAAGTATTTTTTTGCCATTAACATCGGATAATTTGAAGCCCTTCTCAAGTGAAACCCATTCCTGGGTAGCTGAAGACATGTATTAGACACGTGCGTATACTAATTGTATAGGTCTTAAATAGAGTATCGATTTTTTGGTCAGGTCTGAAGTAGGGTATGGAAAAATCACATATGTTGGTCGGAAATAGGGTAAGGGTTTCAAGAAGCAGGCCGAACACCACCACCAGACATTTCAGAGAGTCCCCCCCCACCCCCCCCCCCCCCCCCCCCCCCCCCCCCCCCCCCCCCCTCCAGGGACTTACGAGCAGTCCCACTTTCCCTACGTCCGTCGAGCGAGAAGCAAAAATGTGTTTCCAGATTTATCACGGCCGCATTTTTCCTCAAACTTTATTTCATCTCAGGCCTCGACGGACTTAGGGAATGAAGAACAGTACGTAGAGGAAATATCAATAGAAAGCAGGAGCTCCTGTAGAAAGATGTTAATCAGTCAATGACACAAGCTACTAAGAAAACATTTCCAAGTTTTTTCCAACAGGAGTCGAACCTATGACCTTCCGCGCACCGGTCGGACGCTCTACCACTGAGCTACAGGAGACTCGTGGGAGCTTAGGCCATATAACTACAACCTTGGACAATTTTAGTTGTAAAAATGCAAAAACTTCATATTATGATCGTAATAGCTACTAAATGCGTGTCAGCTCCCCCGTTCCTCCTTTCAATATTGGAAAATAACAAAATGCATTCACGTGCCAGTTGAAAGTATTTTGTCAACATTAAACAGAGGAGGAGTAAAATGTGTGAAAAACAAAGTTTTCCAACAATTATGACCATGGTTGTAGGTTCAAATGTGACAGATACTGCTTCGATTCTAAATTTTTTGTTAATGACTGAGAATGTGTGGAAAGCTCAAAATGATGAGTGCTTACCTCTGACTAACAGTGGGCGTTAATGTGTTGAGAGTGGTTTTGTCTCCCACCATACAGTTGTGACCTGTCATATTAGTCTGATGGTAGTGAAGCTCTGAAACAAGATTGTAAAATCAAAAGCTCCTATTGCTCTCTCGTTCATGAATAAATTAATATGCATAAATTAATAGCGTGATTAAAGCTTACAGCCCATCGACCGAGCGAGTGAAATGTGTCAACCAAATGCTATAACCCATTCATTGCTTTCGCATTCACGAGTTAAAAATGGTGGACAAAATGGTGGCTCAAAGCGGCTTACAACCCTTGTAGTTTGATAGATTAATACTACCACCCTATATAGTTGATTAAAAAATGATATCAAACAGGAGCCCATCACTAGGAGCGAGCAACTCCGACACTATGCCTATGTCACAGCGTTTTTACAGACCGGTTTATTTTTAGATTCCTTTTTCCCGGGAAAATGTTTTTCTGGACCCATGTGTAATATGAAATGAAATAAAAGACAATTAAAAGATGGCGACCTAATTGCGGCCTTTGTTACGCGGTAATGCCAATTAATGATTACAAAGGAAAAACGTTTGATTGTCTGGCGGGAATACGAATTCGCGGGAAAAAGCGAATCTAAAAATAACCTGGTCTGTAAAAACGCTGTGACACGAATCCAGTCCAGTTGCTCGCTCCTAGTGATGGGCTCCTGTATCAAACTAATGCCCAATCACTAATGAAAACGTTGTGATCATCTTGGCATAACAGGTTACCAAAGCAAAAGTAAAACCTTTCAAAAACACCCTTAATTTTAGTTTTAAATGCTTATCAATCAAAAACGAGCTCGTGACCGCAATTTCCAGCTTTTCTACGTTTACCAATCTCTCGAGCTCTGAAGTCAAAACCCAACTAGCCTGCGTAGCAGTCGTTTCCTTTCCGAGAGCGCGCTCCATGCCTTCACGCGCACGCCTCCCGCGCTCTCGGAAAGGAAACGACTCCTATACAGGCTAAAACCCAACTAACGATTGCTTTTTTCACTGCCGTCAATCATAATTACGACGACAACCAACAGACCCTGAAAAAAAAAATGGATGGAAATCTAGCTACCAATCACAACCCACAGCTAGACGTGACATTTTGCATTCGGAACCCGTTGAAGTGAACGTCCGCTAAGAAGATGGTAAGGTAAAGCGTTTGGGGCCAAACTGGCCCACATGCCGGAGCTTATTCCGGTTTCCGTAGCATGAAACCGACTAGGAGTATTGCTACTACCCCTTGATCAATGGTGGGATGCTAGTTGAACGCCAGGTTACCCTCCATCATTTTGTTAGGTTGCCCTAACAGTTCACTGATACCCATTTATACTCTCAGGTGGAGAAAGGCACCGTGAGAGTTAAGTGTCTTGCCCAAGAACACAATACAATGATCCGGCCCGGCCAGGGCTCGAACCCAGACCGCTCGATCTGCAGTCTAACGCGCTAACCATTAGGCCACCGCGGGAGCAGAAAAAACTACATTTTGTTACCTATTTTATCACACCGTATTTGGGTGTGTGTCTGTATCCGTTGTGAACCAAACGTTTCCATGGAAAAATTTCCTTCATCAGAAGTCCATGGTAATGCAAGAGCTGCTGCTGCTGCTTCTTCAGGCATCGTGGAATCACTTAGACCTTAGAAAAGAGAGAATAAATGACAACAGATAATACAGAGTAAGGGAAATGTAAACAATTGTTATGAAAATGAAGTCGACTATTGGTTGCTTACAGCATCATTGATACAAAAACTGTTTGCTTGCATGAACAACATCAGGAAACTAACAGGTTATAGAAGCAGGCAGAAAGAAATGTTTTGTCCAAATTATAGCTGTGGCGTTTTCATAACCGAGTTATTACGAAAATAATTATCTGAGAAAATGACAGTATTTAGTATCGATGGCTTCCAGTCTCTCCCGAAATCAGGAAAGGAGCACCTGGCGAGGGCTTGGGACCGAAGGGAATGGGGCAAGACCGTGGGTCGCGGCGTTTTTCGCTCACGCCATGTTGCGGGGTTAAAAAATTAACCCCTTCACTCCCAAGAGTGCTAAGTTCATAACTGAGGAACAAATACAGTATTGAATTTAATTTTTGTAAAAGTGTCAAAAACAAACAGTACCACTTGAAAGTACTGCTCAATAGCTTTCATTTGAATGGTCACACACGAAGGTTTAATCCACAGACTTAACATGTACAACCACATTTATGGACTCAAGGTTTGACTCTGGGAGTGAAAGGGTTAAAACGCTCGTAGGACCTTAAGAGAAAAGTGGGACTACAAGCAAGCGATTTAGTACAATGTGACACCAATATGGCAGCCATAAAATTGTACAAGAAGTAAAGTAGATTTTAATGTACATGTGGCTAAATGGAATTTAGGCTAAGTTAGACTCGAGCCAATGCGGCCTTATGTCTCACTAGGGGTGAGGAGGATAAGACTTGAGCCAATTGCAATGGTGGCAGCGGCTCTCCCAGGAGGCCACGTGCATGGGTTTGCATGAACGGGGGTTCGCAGGTCCTTACAGGACGTACAGTTTGCGTTTTGCCTTATGCTTGTCGTGTGCTTTTCGGCCGATTCTAAACACGAGACATCTTCAGAGCACCTTCGGAAGACTTTGGAAAATCTTCATGCTTCTTCGGACGTCGTTGGTTCATATTCGGAATTCGTGAAAATCCAGGATATACGCATACTCACACATTTTGACTCACACAAAAAGTTGGCAGGTATAACAAGGTCAACTACAAGAGAATAAACCTACCTACAAGCCGTACTTCAGGTGTGCAAGCACGTTCTGCGGACGAATCGGCATGAGCCACAAAGTCCTTACTGTCAAGGAAAACTGCTTCAGACTCCCATTCATAAACCAGGCGGAGACTTCCTAGCAGCTTTGTGCCAAGGGCACGCGCACGCACCGTAAGGCGACACCGGGTGATCTGTGACCCTTTCCAGTCCACCTCTTCTTCTCGTAGTTCTCGTTTGAGGACGTCGCCTACCAACAATGAGAGTTTCTCTTTTTGTGTTGAAGACAGGACTACTCGAATATCTTGTGAATCGTTAACCTTTAGCTTTATCACTGCGACATCAACCGAATGAGTCATGCACTTGTCAAACGCTTCCTCTGCAGATACAGGAAGTATGATCACGGACTGAAATGCTCCTACTTTGCGGACTTGCCCTTTGCTATGAACACGTGCAACTGCATGAAGCAGTAGTTCTCCTTCTGATTCGTTCCGGGGAAAGAACACCTGAGAGTATGTGTCACTGTCCGTATCGTGTACTACGCTTTCACCTTTGCATGTCACGGGATGATTTGTTGAGTCAGTCAGTTCAAATCTCACCAGTTTGGCTGGATCACTCTTGGCAAAATGTATCAGAGTTGACGAAACGTCAAAACAATCACGCACGAAGACTTCGTCAACATCTAACTCATCTGACACGATGTCTGTTATATTACACGAAAACAGTTCTAACCTCTTATACAATCGCACATCGTGTGGACATTTCTGGAAGAAGGGCTTGAGAAGTTCCAGAATGGGATAAATCCCCAGGCTACTGCCCCACTTGCGAATTAGTTGGGTGGAGTGTTGGCTCCCGCTGTCACGGTTGTTCACACATAGATTCTCAAGGATCTTACACACTTGACATACAAGCTTCCGAATGTTGTTGTTCCGTTTAGCTTCTCGGACATCAGACGCATGTTTGTTCAAGATTTCCTTCTGCAGTCCTCTCAGGCCATTTTGGACATCTGGAATCATCTCATCGCGACAGATTGCTTTAACGTCTTGAATGAGAGGAGGAACAATGGATAGGAAATGTTTAGCCATTGATTCTTCAGACGAAGAACACATCTGTTCATATTTTGATGCAGTGCTTTGGGATATTTGTGGGTAATTCTCGAGATAATTTCCATAGCTTTCGTATGAAGCTACTCTTTCCACGTCTTCAACGGAACTCTCCAACTCAATGCAACAGTCTCTTAACACCTTCTTGCAAAGGTCTTGAATTTTACCGCTGAAATACGCCGTCAACTCAGCATTCTTGATTTTCAATTCCGAGATCTTGACTGCAAGTTCTCTTAAGTGACTGATGTGCATCTGCCCTCGTTGTGTCACTTTGTAGTCTAAAGAGACAATGAAGATACAATAATAAAAGTAACTACTGGTGATGTCGGTACTTTGGGAGTCATAAATGGTCATACATTTTCTCTGGTAGCCTTTTTCGTTTGATGAGTCGTGTTCTAAGAGGTTCCTTTGGGGAGACTTAATCAGCCGATAAGATTAGCATCGGTTTGTAATGTTTGATATGCATATGGGGTTGTCGTTTGGGTCTGTAAAAGTTGAGGTACAGTGAACACTCTCTTAGGTGGGAGTACTTGGGACCAGTTCTATCTGTCCATCTTCGAGAGGTGTCCGCCTTACAGTGGTGTCCGCTTCAGTTGAGAGATTTCACTTCTCGGAGTTGATTTACCATTTCTCACTTATGTATAAATTTAGGAGTGTTAAAAGTTACGTCTTCATTCGCAACTCTCCGTCTATTTTGTTCTTGCCCACCCATCCCCGTGCAGTACACTATATATCCCTTTGACATGTAAAACTGATAAAATAAAACATGGAAATGTATTTGCAGTTTGCAACTAAATGGCTGAGCCGAGCGGCCATACCAATGATTTAATGGCTGATCGAAGTATTCTTTGCCGATTATATCGGCTCTTTCCCTTTTAATCGATTGCATTATCTTCGCAGCGTAAATATATTTATCTCTGTGCACGCTCAATTCAGTTGAGCGGGCGATTTGCTCTATTTGCAGCGTCGCGTTGACTAAGTCCGCATCCTCACCAACGCGTTTTCCTTTGAAAACGCATACTTTTCGATGCGTTTTCGCCTATCGTCCACACTAATACAACGATCGAAAACGCTGATCGTTTTCATCGGCAACTCATACAGTTGAAAACGTTGTCCAGAGTGGAGACATTTGAAAACGGAGCCCTGTCGTATTAGTGTGGACGGCGAAAACTCGCGGATGCTTTCGAAAACGCTGACATTTACGCACGTCATTCATTGACGTCTATTTGTCGCATGCGCAGACTGTTGTAGTGTTTTCGAGCGTATTCGAGCGTTTTAGGCCCCGTCCACACTAATGTGTTTTTGTTTGAAACGCATACTTTTCGATGCGTTTTCGCTTGTCACACTACATCGCTGAGCGTTTTCATCGAAAACGCATACATTTGAAAACGCTGTCCATTTGAAAACGGAGCGATTTGAAAACGGAGCCAAATGAACGAAAACGCACCGGACGCCGAAAACGGAGTCTTTTGACAAAGCTGACGTTATTCGCATTACGTGAACTCCGATCCCCGCTTTCCACAATTTTCGCTACTTTATATTCATTTGTTACTCTTAATGGCAACTCACATTCCTCATCCGTCCACATGAAAGCTTCCTGCTTTGGTCGGTGGTGCCTCCACCGCTTTTCTCTTGCAAACTCAGTGACGGCTTAAGTTTGATTTGAAAATGGCAGATGACGGTTTTAGCGTTTTCGATCGTTTTCGAGCGTATTAGTGTGGACGGGGAAAACGCTACGAAAACGAGTGTGGAGGCGGAGCTTTTGATGCGTTTTCGATGAAAACGGAGCGATTCGAAAACGGAGCCAAACGAAAACGCATTCGTGTGGACGGGGGAAACGCTGCGAAAACGATAGCGTGGACGGGGAGATTTTGATTGGTTTTCCGCGGTAAAAACGGAGCGTTTCGAAAACGCATTAGTGTGAACGGGCCCTACGTTCCCAGCACTCTCAGCTCAACTTACCCTCTTCTTTCAAGTCCTCTAGATCTTTCCTCAAACTATCGGGATCTTTTGTCTCAGCATTCTTCTTCAACCATGGTTGCAAAACTATTTCCAGTTGTTCATTATCGTCCTTCCAAGAATTCGTGATTTGTTTCATTAACCCTTCAGGCGTTTCAAGCTTTTCAGCAATTGTCATCACGTTAAAAATGGCTCCCTCTACCCCGAGTAGGCATCTGACATGGCCACGCAGATCTGTAACGAAAATTTGCAAATGTACATTATGCATAATGTCAGTTGAAATTTTAACTGGGTTGTGAAAGTCTGTCTTATCATTCTTTTTATATTTTAATAAGACTAGTCAAGATGCAGAGAATAATCTTTACTATGCGTGGCCACCAACGTTCAATCACTTGCATAGCTTCTTTTACAGCTATGTGCATTGTTTTTGCCGGAAATTCAGTATTTCAGTCCAAATTCAGGGGCACCTAACGGATCGTTTCTAACGTATCCGAACAGATGCATTTTTCGTAGCGTTTAAAAATAAGCCGTAAAAACGACGTTCCGACACCTACAGGGAAATGTTCTCGTTGTGTGCCCCTGGAGTATGGAGCGACCTATAACTAGAAGTATTGTTACTTCCCTTCAAGATTCCCCAACATTTATACAAAAGGACACGACACAAGGAGCCCAGCCAGACTCAAGTTCAAACCAGCATCTGACTCTCAATCCGCAGTCCTATGGAGAGAACGTACTATACCATTCGGTCTCCCACCGAACAGAACACCTTAGTAAAGCCATGCACCAAGCTGGGAAAGAAGGATCGCTGTGC
Organism: Desmophyllum pertusum; assembly: GCA_029204205.1. NCBI lineage: Eukaryota > Metazoa > Cnidaria > Anthozoa > Scleractinia > Caryophylliidae > Desmophyllum > Desmophyllum pertusum. The sequence goes on along the minus strand of MU826874.1, from coordinate 114,260 downwards.
ACGTGATAAACATGTTAACGGGATGTTATCATTTAGTCAGTGACAGAAGCTACTCGGACGGGTGAAAAAGACTCCGAGTTTTTCCAAAAGGAGTCAAACTTAATATTATTAATCTTAAGACCTTCTGTACTACGGTCGGACGCTCTACCATACTTTCGCTCTACTATACTTTGTCATTGTGTTACTACCAAGCTTAAATTTACCATAATTTCTTTCCACACATATCTCATATATCGACAAAACTAATCCTAGCAGTATGCGGGAAGTTCGTCACATTTGAACCTAGAGCAGTTTTATGGTCTAAGCTCCCACGAGTATCTGTGTCGATCGGTAGCTTAGTGGAAGGTCACAGATTCGACTCCTGTTGTGAGAATTTGTTTTTCGTGTATCTGTGTCTCTGACTGAATAATATATTTATCTTAAGTGGAATGGGTGACTTGGATAAAGAGAGCATTTCGTCATGTATTCACTTTATCCAAGTCACCCATTCCACTTAACATTTATTCACATTTTCGCTTTGACATTATTGAGCCTTGCAGTATGGCAGGACATATTGTCACATATGAACCTAGTTGTATGGCCTTGCTCACCATGAGTCCTCCATAGCTCAGTGGTTAGAGCTTCCAACCGCCACCTGGAAGGTCATGGGTTTGATTCCCGTTGGGGAGCTCAGAATGTTTTTCTGAGCATTTCTTCATTTAATATATTTCTCATAGTGTTTCTACCACGCATCATTACTTTACACGCAAACCCACCTTGTTCGCAGAAACAATTCTCGCTGTTGTGCCCATACTGCCCTTGCACACTGATTATCCCACACAGGATGCTGACCTCGTTAATCACTTTCAGTGGAAGCTTGATGATACGTCCGGTGTTTCCACCAAACATGGGATTCTACAGTGACATCTAAACTGCTCTGTTGATTGTCAGACAGTTGGTAGTCTTCGCCAAGATGAACAGAAACTTGAAGATCTTCACTGTTGTAGATACGCTTGTCTGTCGGTCCGTCAATGGAACGCACTAATCTGAATCCATCGTTTTCCACCAGTTGCACCAAGGCTGAAGCATTTGCATAGTATGGTTCGTGGAAAATGTCTTGACTCATAAACACGAGTGCAAGTTCAGATGAGTCCTTTTTAAACAACACTGACAGTGTATAATTGAATGGTAAAACGTTCAGACGCGATACAACCTCCTTGGCACGAATCCAAGCCACTGTCAGAAGGTTGGCAATGACCGAGAATCGTTCAATTTCAATACTCACTTCTTTCTTTGCAACATTGATGATTGCGTTTTGAGTAATGTCCTGCCAGAAAATCTTTCCGTCTCTAGCTTCTGTCCCATGTAAGACAAGAATGTTCTCACTCTTGAGATTCCCTTCATCGATCTTTATCTTGGTTGTCAATGTGACGGGTTTCTTAAACAAATGGCCATTCGGTTGAAGGTTGATGATAGGTCCGCCAAACATGACGTCATTTTCAAGTCCCCTTTGCACTATCAAACCGTAGTACTTGACGGGGTCTTCCAATGTTATCTTTATAGACACAGGATTGTCAACTGCTCCAGGGGGGCATACGAGTTGGACACCCTCCGCCTTCACCATGCCACCTTCACTGGTAATAATGCCGGATGCAGCGTTGGTTGTCGTACAAAATTGACCTTCCTTTACCTTCTCTGGCAAGACAGCTTTTGGGGATGAAAGAATGAAAATAGTGGGGGATATTTTAATCCCGGACCAAACGACGATGTGCATTGCCTGAGAGTTCAAATCTCACTATCGTTTAGCCTGAGAGTTATCGACGACACTCGCTGGTTCTCGTTTGGCCCTAGGCCGTGCTAGTCGACGAGAGTTGAAGAAAACTCTCATGAGAGCCAACTCTCGACAACTCTTATCCTCGTTTGGCCCGGGCATAAAAAGGCTCTAGAGTTACGTACATTAAAAGCCTTTATTTAAAGATAAAAACACATTTTTGTATATCGTCGTGTCGATAAGTTAGTGGATGAAGACAATTAACGCAATGAGTAAATACATAGGAATACGTAACCCTGTAATGTAAAATGGAATGGATGTGCTCTTTGACACAGGATGCGTAGCCACTCACTCTGTTTAAAGGCAATAGCTTTTTTCACGCGTCACACTAGAAGGTGGATTTGACTTGATCTGACAAACCAGTTAACTAACTTTTCAATGTCTGATTCACTTATAAGATACCTGTTTCTAGGCAATCAGTCGGCAAAATCATTCCTAAGAAACAACTGTAAGTTACACCATAGAATGTTATTAGTTTTCTTGTGGTCATTGGTCATGTTTGTATGTTTTGGTAATTGATTGTAGCTGTGTTATAAATTTCGTTATTGGTCTGGCTGATGGATGGCTGACGAAGGAGCTATTTAACCCTATTCTGCTTGGGCTTTTTTTTCGTTCATGAGCCTGGGGTGGGGGGGGGGGGGGGCAGCAGATAGTGCCCCCCTATGTATCTCGAAAAGTATTGACGCTATGAAAATGAATCTTACATGGTGTGTAAAGCATCCGAAAATCTTTATTTTAGTGGCAGTCACGTGTCAATTATGACGTCATACACGCCATAATGACGTCGTACGTTAAAAAAATCCGCCATCTTGGATCCTAAATTGTTCAGAAATGTCAGAAAATCTCCAAATTTGCTTGAAAAAATCAAGAAAAATATAAAGACGCTAAAACGGCAAAGATTTTAGAAGGATTTCATCGTAAAAAGCAAACATTTTTATGAAAACTGAAAATTAAGCTAAAAAATCAACAAATTTGGCTAAAACGATCTGTATCTCGAAAAGCATTCGTGCTATAAAAATTAAACTTATGTGGTGAATAAAGCATTCAAATATGTTTATTTTAGTGGCAATTACGAATCAATTATGATATCATATCACGCCGAAATAACGTCATACTTTAAACCTGTCCGCCATCTTGGATCCGCCATCTTGGATTTTTCAATTGTTCAGAAATGTCAGAAAATAACCAAATTTGACTTGAAAAAATCGAAAACAATATAAAAATGCACAAATTGCAAAGATTTTGGAAGAAACTCTTCGTAAAAAGCGAAAATCATGAAAACGGACATTTAAACTGAAAATACCAAATTTGGCTAAAACGACCTGTCAAAACTTGGTTGCCATGCAAACATCAAGTTACGTGATCAAAAAATTGGCACACTAAAATGTTCCCAGATAATGTTTAGGAACAGTCATAAAGTTTGGCTATGATTGCTTGAATGCTCTTTAAGTACGATAAATTTGAAGTCAGCGCGGGCACTTTCTGCCCCCCCCCCCCCCCCCCCAGGCAGAATAGGGTTAAGTCATGCTATATTTTTAATTCGTATGATCTGCAAACATGAAAATGACAATGACATTGACAAAATCTGAATACAGATAAATTCTGAGCATTGTGAGCCATATTTTCATACAAATTGAGCAGACTAGATTTCATACCTTCGTTTATCAATGCACCAGTCTGTGAATACTCTGTTTTTCCTGGTCCTCCCTGTAACACAAAGAGAACATTTACATTTAGCTGTAACTATTCACAGTAAGTATAGATATGTTTTCGGATGTCCAGCGATCGAAATAAAGCAACCCGGCCGTTTACTTAGGTTTTTTTTTACTATTCAGGAGGCGCCACAATGTTTGTCACACATGTAGTTACTATCAACTAGTAACTACATTTTGAAAATAGCCGATTTTAAAAGATATTTGCTTACGGAGTGATTTCAAATGTTCAAGTCGTAATAAGATCTAGTACGCATACGGAAATTACAGTTGAATCTCTTTACCATCCTGGCCAGTGACATAATTAATTGGCCGGCCGTTGTCGAGAGGTGGCCCTTTAAATTCAGGGAAGTTTCAACAATAGTGAATGTACGGGATAAGGATGGGCGCGCGGTCGGGGCGAAGAAACCTGGCCGCTGTAGAGAGGTGGTCGTTATAGGGAGTTGTTTTAGGGAGCAGTTGGACTTTAATATAATTTGCCTTTATCAGATCCATTTTCAAGTTTTAAATGAAAGAAATTAATAGAATTCGAAGTTTCAAATATTTATTTCAAACCTAAATTAAATTAACTAAATTAACCTTACCTCAAATGTCACGTTATCTCCAATCAGTATGAAAGGTGCCCAGTCGCAAACCTTAGAATAGCCGTTAGCTCTCATCCACTTCATGGCCTCGTGAAGGGATTGACTGGCACTTTCTCCACCAACAAGGTGCTCGTAGAAACGACTCATCAACTGCTCCGTGGCTTTGTCTTCCAGGGCCCACAGTGCCACCAACACCGAGCGTGCACCGGATCCTAAAAACGCTCGAGCGATTCCAACGACTCCCTCGGCTCTGATCTGACCACGTCCACTGTGACAACAGCTAAGTACTACCAGTTTGGCCCGCAGTTGAACTTGTGAAATGTCGGACATTGTCAATAGGTAGTCTTCTTCTTGTGGAATCTTATGAGTAGTGCGTAACGGGGAAAGAGCAATTTCTCCTCTTTCGGCGTTACAATGGGCAGCAACATGTATCAGACTCACTGAGTTAATCCTTTGAAGTACCGCCTTCTTTGTTGCCAACTCTCCTAGCAATGGCTTGAAACCCAGCAGTCCTCCGATTATCTCTGCTTGTTTGCTGGCACAAGGCAATGGTTTGAAGTTTTCTAAACATCCTTTGTAAAACACCTGACCAACCTTAGGATCCCCCACAATCAGTGCACCAGTCTGACTGTGATAGTCTGTTGGACTGTCCTGAATGAGCTTCAGAGTTGTCAAAGAAGGAACAATGCGGATCCTGAAAGTCTCTGATAAAAACTTCCCACTTTCGTCAATTAATGCTGCAAATGGAACTTGGTACAAGGAGCGATCAGGAACAATGATGATTTCGGGCTCCTCAAGTAAGTCAGCCACAGGAGCGATGATCATTCTGTAAACTTGGCTTTCTACTTCGTTAGACTCAACAAGTCGTAAAGCTGATGAGCTCTCCTTCTGGAATGATTTCAATTTGGGTTGAACGCCATTTAAAGATCGATCTTTGCAATCATACTCGGGTAAAGTACCAAAGCTGCGGAAGCTTTTAGAGAAAAATTCATCCAAATCGGAAACTGATTCGACGTGAGGAAAGTCTTCATTGACTGATATTTTTCGGAAAGTAATGACTCCGCTTGTTCGGAGAATCCACAAAAATATTGTTTGACTGTAATAAGCGATGTATAGACAAGTACAGTTACTTTCTTTCTTCATGATACTTTCAATGCCAACCCATGATTGCGTATCAGATGCGATTTGCTTTTCAGCACAGTACTGAGATGTCATCAAGTCTGCCAGGGCTCTAGTCCGTCCTAGCTCTACAACGTGAAGAGCCTTAACAGTATTTCCAGCGGCGCAAAACAATGCAGTAAGATATTGGTAGGGGAAAAAGAAATCTGAAAAAGATATCTTAAATTGATAGTTGACTACAAGAAACTGATCTCGCAAATCTTCGCATTTGTCAATACCTTCAAACAGACAGCGAGACAGTTCCTGAATTGGCTTTCTTTGCAATAACTTCACAAATGACAGATTGCAATGGCAGGATAACTCTGTTTCACGGTCTCCAGTATCTTTACTTATAGAAAGTGCCTTCTCGAGATTGTCTGCAGCCTTGCCATATTCACCAAGACATTGAAACACATCTGCAAGGTGGAGGGAACCTGCTGCTATTCCTTCTATGTCACCAATGGATTTTCTGACCACAAGTGCTTTCGCGTGATATTCCTTAGCCTTGAGATATTCACCGAGAGAATAAAACACAATTCCTAGGATTCCGTAATCTGTTGCTTCTCCTTTTCTATCACCAATGGCTTTTCTGATCACAAGTGCTTTCGCGTGATATTCTTTAGCCTTGATATATTCACCGAGAGAATGAAACACAATTACTAGGTTTCCGTAATCCACTGCTTCTCCTTTTCTGTCCCCGATGGCCTTTCGAATCACAAGTGCTTTCTCAAGATATTCCTTAGCCTTGAGATATTCACCGAGAGAATGAAGCACAGTTCCTAGGTTTCCGTAATCTGCTGCTTCTCCTTTTCTGTCACCGATGGCTTTTCTGATCATAAGTGCTCTCTTATGATATTCCTTAGCCTTCAGATATTCACCGAGAGAATAAAACACAGCTACCAGGTTTCCGTAATCTGCTGCTTCTCCTTTTCTGTCACCGATGGCTTTTCTGATCATAAGTGCTCTCTTATGATATTCCTTAGCCTTCAGATATTCACCGAGAGAATAAAAGACATATCCTAGGTTTCCGTAATCTGATGCTTCTCCTTTTTTGTCACCGATGGCTTTTCTGATCATAATTGCTCTCTTATGATATTCCTTAGCCTTCAGATATTCACCGAGAGAATAAAACACAGCTCCTAGGTTTCCGTAATCTGATGCTTCTCCTTTTCTGTCACCGATGGCTTTTCTGATCGCAAGTGCTTTCTCAAGAAATTCCTTAGCCTTGAGATATTCACCGAGAGAATGAAACACAGTTCCTAGGTTCCCGTAATCTGCTGCTTCTCCTTTTCTGTCACCGATGGCTTTTCTGATCACAAGTGCTCTCTTATGATATTCTTTAGCCTTCAGAAATTCGCCGAGAGCATAAAACACAGCTCCTAGGTTTCCGTAATCTGCTGCTTCTCCTTTTCTGTCACCGATGGCTTTTCTGATCACAAGTGCTCTCTCAAGATATTCCTTAGCCTTGAGATATTCACCGAGAGAATGAAACACAGTTCCCAGGTTTCCGTAATCAGCTGCTTCTCCTTTTCTGTCACCGATGGCTATTCTGATCACAAGTGCGTTCTCAAGATATTCCTTAGCCTTGATATATTCACCGAGAGAATAAAACACAGCTCCTAGGTTTCCGTTATCTGCTGCTTCTCCTTTTCTGTCACCGATGGCTTTTCTAATCACAAGTGCTCTCTCGTGGTATTCCTTAGCCTTGATATATTCACCGAGAGAATGAAACACAGTTCCTAGATTTGCGTAATCTGCTGCCTCTCCATTTGTGTCACCAATGGCTTTTCTGATCACAAGTGCTCTCTCAAGATATTCCTTAGCCTTGAGATATTCACCGAGAGAATGAAACACAGTTCCCAGATTTCCGTAATCTGCTGCTTCTCCTTTTCTGTCACCGATGGCTTTTCTGATCACAAGTGCTCTCTCAAGATATTCCTTAGCCTTGAGACATTCACCGAGAGAATGAAACACAGTTCCCAGGTTTCCGTAATCTGTTGCTTCTCCTTTTCTGTCACCGATGGTTTTTCTGATCACAAGAGCTTTCTCGTCATATTCCTTGGCCTTGAGATAGTCACCAAGAGAATAAAACACAGTTCCTAGGTTTCCGTAATCTGCTGCTTCTCCTTTTCTGTCACCGATGGCTTTTCTGATCACAAGTGCGTTCTCAAGATATTCCTTAGCCTTGATATATTCACCGAGAGAATAAAACACAGCTCCTAGGTTTCCGTTATCTGCTGCTTCTCCTTTTCTGTCACCGATGGCTTTTCTGATCACAAGTGCTCTCTCGTGGTATTCCTTAGCCTTGATATATTCACCGAGAGAATGAAACACAGTTCCTAGATTTGCGTAATCTGCTGCCTCTCCATTTGTGTCACCAATGGCTTTTCTGATCGCAAGTGCTTTCTCAAGATATTCCTTAGCCTTGAGATATTCACCGAGAGAATGAAACACTGTTCCTTGGTTTCCGTACTCCGCTGCTACTCCTTTCCTGTCACCGATGGCTTTTCTGATCACAAGTGCTATCTCAAAATATTCCTTAGCCAGGAGATACTTGATATTTTCTTTTAGAGTGCGACCAGTACCGGTGTTGAGAAGTAATGTAGCAACAACTACGGCTATAAAGATGGCTATAACTATGGCTTTAACTTCATCTATGTTGTCCATGATAGTCTATTATGTAAACCTGATAAAAAGAAATACAAACACATTTTAAATGTTGTCAGACGTTACAATAGATCTTTAACAGAAACCTCCCACGTGACCTTATATCAATTATGGTGAGGCTTTCCATCCTGCAACCGTTTCCATAGATAACAACCCTGATGGCGAGTATAATAGATATGAGAACTTTTCTGATATATTTTACCCCGGAATAATTTTTGAATGTTCTTAATTTTCAAACCACCATAAAAAGGTCTAAAAACCCACACTTGATCATTGGGGGAATTGACAACCCCCTTCAGGGGCGTAAGCCAGCCTTTAAGCCATTTAATAAGCCCGGACTTAACAGGAATTTCCGTTAAAAAAAAACCAACCAAGAGAAAAAAAAACATCTCGGACGATTTATATGCTATTACTAGGCGTAATCACCGATTATTAAAGTGCGTTCGACAAAAGGTTAAGAACGGTGGGTTTTAGAGTTGCAGACAGAAAAGTTAGAGACATTAAACATTGTACAATTTTTGAACAGTTCTGGGGTACAATTTACTCACGTTAAGGCACGGTTTCAGTGGTCACACAATTTGGGCTTTCGGTGCAATTTGAAACCATATGCAAGTTGTAACTGAGGAACAGAAAAGTCATTGGCCACCACCAGGATCTCAGGCTATGGTAGCCCTCAAACTTGATTATTTATAAAAGAGATTGTCTAATCGGCGTGGGTGGGTGGGTCGTGCGTCGTGCGTCCTGGGTCGTGCGTTGTGGGTCGTGCGTCCGAGATTGACTCGTCATCACTCATATACATGAATTCAAATGCAATCTCGCAACAGCAGTTTTTGTCCCGGTGGACTTCTGGCGTGTAGGCAGAGTTTTTATTTTTTTTTTATTTTTTTATTTTTTATTTTATTTTTTATTGGTACACATTTCTTACTTACAAAGCAAAAAAGAAAAAAAACACATTGCAATACATGCATAAAATCCATAACTTACTGACAATATATTGATTAAATACAGGTGTAATAATAGTATGATGCTAAAAAAATGCAATACATTGCTTATCTTCAATAAGTGACCTAATTAATTACAGAAAGAAAGAAAAAAATTAACCAATACACAGAAAGTAAAAGAAAAGGGCCGGGGGTGTAATTAAATTATATTAACTAAGCTTTTATCTCAAAGGAGGGGAGATGGGACATGGTTTTATTTGCTGATTCACGGAAGATTAGCTTATACAATGGATGTTGAAGTGAGGAATAGGGGAGGGATGTCTGGTAGAAAGGAAAGTGCAAAGTGAGATACTTCAAACCGGTAAAAAATAAGAAAGTTACTAAAGAGAGAATGGTTCAGTTTCCTTCTTGTATTGTTTTAAAAAATAAGTAAACTTTTCTATAGTTGGAATTTTTTCTTTGCTTATGCAAAGCCAGATGTAGAATCTTGCAAGTAACAGAATAAAATTAATTGTAAATTTGTTTTTGGAAGTATCAGGCCTCAGACCCAGGGCGACAAAATTGTTAAGAGTGTAGTCGTGGGATAAGAGAAAGCGATGCTTTATGAAAGCGGTGAGGTGTTTCCAGAATAGTTCTATCTTGTTGCAGAACCAGAAAAGATGAGTGAAGTTTTCAGATTCATCTTGGCAAAATGTACAACTAGTATCGTCCTTGTATCCCATTTTGACTAAAGATACGTTTGTTGCCAAAGTTTGATGAAGGAATCTAAAATGAAATTCGATCAGTTTAGTGCTTTTGGAAAATTTTCTGGCAATCATGTATGCATTAAACCAGTTTAAATCGTGAGCTTCCGGAAAAACCTTGCTCCATTTCTCCTGACTGGGAATTTTACGGCTACATTTTGTTTCCACCAATTTTTGGTAAGCTAGTCTGCTAAGCTTTTTTTATTCTAAAATGGCAGTTGTGAAGGACTCTTGTTCTTTAGAATTTAGTGGTCTATTAGGTGGTTTTTGTTTTTACCAGAGGTCTCTAACAGTATATGTTATTCCAAAGAATGTCACAGGGCAAACCTTGGTATGATACTTGCTTTCAAATTCCGTTGGTGACAAAAATGTTTTTGGTTGTTCTTTGATGATTTGATTCACATATGAAATACCCTTTTGATACCAGCTTTTATAAAACACCGGTTTGTCCATAACTCTAATCAGAGAATTGTAACATAAGCCTTGTGTGAGAAAGGACTCTACAGATTCTATTGAGCTTTGGTAGTGTACGTCAGACCATACTCCGAGAATCTCTTTCAGAAGGGGGCTAAGGTTCTTAGCGAGCTTCTTCGAGTCTTCTATATCAAGGTTGCCTCTAAAAACAGTTGGACCTCCAAGTTTTTCGAGCTCAGCGTCAACAGAAAGTTTCCATTCTAAGACCACCGTTGCCATAATTTTGGTTAATAACATTCCTCTTGATTTTATCACCTTTACTGTTCCAAAGGAAGTCAAAGAAGAGATCATTAATTTATTTTATAATCTGAGGGTTGGTTTGAAGAGGCGACAAAATATGGATTACTTGAGAAGCAGCCAGACTCTTGAGCACTGTAATTTTCCCGATAAGGCTTAGTCTACGTACTGACCAGCAGCCCAAGAGTTTCCGCATTTTTTCTATTTTTTCGGAAAAGTTAAGTTTGGTTGTAATTTCCGGTTCCGTTGATAACCATACTCCAAGCGATTTAGCCTTTGTATTTTGCCAGTTGAATTATTTTTCAGGGCACAGTTTTTCACGTTTGCCAGCATAAGTGCCTATCCAAAGAGCTTCAGTTTTTTGGCTATTTAGTCTAAGGCCTGAAGCTTTGCTAAAACATTCCAAGACCCTCATGGCTTCAGTGAGTGACTTTTCTGAACCATCGAGGATGAGAGTAGTGTCATCGGCGTATTGGCTTAATTTAATCTCGGTATCGTTAACAAATAAACCTTTAATGTCTGCATTTCTTCGGATTGCTTTGGCAAGAAGCTCGGCTGAAAGAATGAAAAGGTAAGGAGAAAGAGGGCAGCCTTGCCGGACGCCCCTGTGGACCGAAAATAAGTTGCTTGCCCAGCCGTTCATAATACAGCTTTCCGTGTTGGTATAAAAGGCGTTAAACCATTGAACAATGGAAGGGCCAAATCCAAAAGAAAGAAGCGTTTTCTGTATAAAGGGCCATTCCAATGTGTCAAACGCTTTCTCGAAGTCAAGGAAGAGCAAAAGTCCTGGAATTTTTTTAGCAGCTGTGTAATTAATAACGCTATCAATAAGACGTATGTTTTCTCCTATAAACCGTCCTTTAATAAAACCAGTTTGATCATTGTTTATGAGTTTTTGAAGGTGGATTTTCAGGCGATTCGCAATCGCTTTAGCAGCTATCTTGTAAACGCAGTTTAAGAGTGTCAGCGGTCTCCAATTTTTAATATAGTAGAGTTCTTCATTTTTCTTGGGGATAAGTTTTATTATACCCCGTTTCTGAGTTATGGACAGCTGGCCGATCTCAAATCCGTAGTTTAAAGCTTTTAGTAGAGGTTTGGAAACATCATTCCAAAAAATTTGGTAAAATTCAGAAGGCAAGCCATCTGTTCCCGGGGTTTTTTCTGGTTCCATATCTTTCAAAGCATTGGAACATTCCAGTTCAGTTAAAGATCCTTCAATCGAATCGCGTTCTTTGTTGCTTAAGACAGTGTCGTTCTCTGAGCAGAAATATTCGGTTTCTGGTGGAGTTGAATCAGTTTTCATCTCAGAAGAGTAAAGATCCTTGAAGAAGGCCTCGCATTCATGAAGAATTTCTTTATCTGAAGTTGCAAAATCATTTTCATTTTTTTTCAAGCGACTAATTGTTCCTTGTTTATAGTGTCTTTTTTCTAGATTCAGAAAATATTTCGTATTTTTTTCTCCTTCATTGTGCCATCGGGTTCTCGATCGTAACATAGCACCTTTTGTACGATACTCAATAATTGTTTCCATCTCACTTCTAAGAATATCAATCTTTGACTCATCCTCGGAGACCCAGGGGCAGATAGTGGGGACGAGCGAAAAAAATCGGCAAGGAAAAGTAGGAGCGAACGAAAATAGCCCCTGGGGACGATTTCTTACCGCACTAGTTCCAACGGCTAATTAAATGCCGCTTCCTGATTGGGCAGAAAAACCTTTGTATTATTCTGCCCAATCGGCGAGCAGATAGGTCTGCGGTCCGTTTCGTGTGTTCTAACATGAAGCCAACAAGAAGGCTGTAGTTCGATCGCCATATTTGTCTTGTTTGTTCGTCAAGATTTTGCTCGGGAAGGAAAGTTTCAGTTACAGCTTGTCTCAAGGCCGAAAAAGTAGGAAAATCGATTGTCATGTCCGCAAGGAAACCGTCGGAAAATTCAGACTTTGGATCGATCGCAGGTATCGTAATACTAGCTTGCTTTACGAATATAATGCGAGTTTATGATCTTCATGCGACTCGCCGATCTGATGTTTACATTCGTTCTTTCATGGAAACATATAGACGCATCCTGTAACAGAAACTTTCCCAGCCTGAGTAATTTTTTCACGCACGGGCCAGACAGGTATATGTCGATCGAGCTACGCGTGCAGCACGTTCCGACCTAGGTATATTTTCGCGCGAAATAACATCAAATCTTTTAGTCGATGCTCATGATGGCTGAAAATACATGTGTTTCTTCGGAAACAATTGGAAAGGCTATTGAAGCAAGTTTAATTCTTATTCAATGACATGCAAATATGTTGCTGGGCATTCTATTTTCTGTTAGCTAAGCGTCGAGAAAATAGAGAGGCTGCGAACAGTCTACATTCTACAATTTAGCCAAAACACAATCACTGCGCATGGCCAAGATCACTTTTCAGCCCGGGCTGAAAATTCCATTCCGATTACATGGTTTTTTTTAGTCCGTTTGGCTGGGCTGAAAATTCCAGCCCGGTTTCTCAAACCGGGCTGAAACCTTGTCCATGTAAAACTTCATTTCAAGAGGATTTGTTTCGGAAGCCGGGCTGAAATCTCAGCCCCCTAACCGGGCTGGAATTTCAGCCCGGGCTGAAATTCGCCATGTAATCACCCCCTTAGAGTGAAAATAAGTCTAACTATTACATGTAGGACTTCCTCTGTAATCAAATTATTTTCATTCTTTTTCAAAACATATTATTTTTCTTAGACTGTAAATCTGTAATACTGAAAACCTGTACATCTCGTCTTCATATCAGTTAGAGAAAACAGGCAATATGTGTTTTGTGAAAGGAAAAAAAATAGCAAAATATATTGTCCTTATAATCCCTCATGAAAAACAACCCACCCGCATCCCCTTCACCTTCCATTGTTTATAAAAAATAATTTGTTTCTTCACTGATATGCTGATTACATGTAACTCATAATCAAAACATACATTCTGTATTATAAAACAATATTTTTTTTAAATTTACATTTCAATCAAAATAAGTCTCTTAAAAATAATAAATAGATTTTAATTTTTGGAAGCCAAAATAAAATAATTATATAGTCATCATAATAAGCCTATTATTATAGATTACGTAAACCCCAGTGCTACATACATGTACCTCATTGAAACAAACCCTGTTTATCTAAGTCATATCTTAGCTAAACAAGATACATTTATTAATTAGTCAGAAGGATCTTTTAGGATTCAGCGAGAGACAGTCGCAAGAAATATATTCCGGAGTTCAAATTATAGTTAGAAGAAAGATCATGGGACTGCCGTAGTTTTCTGATTTAAGTCAACCTAAACAAAAATAAAAAATCCCCATGTATCAATGCTAGAGCTGATAACAATACTTTAGTGTTGGTCTTTTCCAGTGAAACTATCTAATCATAAAAGTAGAAAAAAGCTGTCAGTCATATTGGCGCTAAACATGTGACAATCACACAAGAGACAATCATTCACGAAAGGCTGTCCAGAATCACCAGGAGACAGTTACACGAGGCAATCAATCTGAAGGGACATTAAACAATCGTGATTGTCGGCAGCCTATGCTCCACCACAGAGTAAACAGGCTTAAGTAAGTAAGTAAATAGAATAATCATGAGACAGCTGTATATTTTTTCATTTTCTCAGATTACATTCTACTCTTTAATATACAGTCAGATGTTTCTTGTAACATATTATTGAGTACTAATGATATCCTGCATGTATTACCATATGTTAAGTTTATGGGGCATTGTACATGTATGAGATCATCAGTTGTCACTTGATTCTTTCTAGGGGAGGGATGAGGTGAGTAGTTTGAGTGCACTTCCCGCTCTCTCCTCACGCTTCGTGCTCGCGCTCAACTCTCCTCATCCCTCCCTTTTCTAGATTACCCCTTCCTTCCTCTCTCCATCCCCCTCCATTAAAAAAATATTTTACAAAATTAAATTATCTAAACATCAATAAAAATGTCTTCCCATCATTAAATAACATAACATAATTTTTTTAATGGTATTGTCTCTACCATGTTTAATGTCTTGGCTTGGAAGAACAAAAGCTGGCAATCATATCTTGACTAAACTACATATATTAGGCAATCGTATAGGAGACAGTCACTTGGTAAAGGTCATACAAGAAACAGCCATTCAAAAGGGGGTACTCAAGAAATTATATCAGACAGTTAGTTTTATATATTTTATACATGTAAAATGTAGAATTAAATATTATATGGGATGATCATGGAAAACCATAAAATAATAACAGAGGTATATGGGGTCAATAATTGACAGATATATAATAGTAGTTGATATACAAACAATTATTGTTCGCTTATTGTTTGTATCAACTACTGTTATATCTGTATTGTTCTTCTAACATTCTCCCCTCCACCCCTCTTTCTCTCTCTTTCTACCCCCATTCCCACTAAAAATATATTTTCTTAAATAAAAATACTATCACATCATCAAAAGAAATAACACTGAACGAAGTATGCCTTTCCATGTTTTAATGTTTAATACTAAATATAACAATTCTTCTATTTTCTCATCTTTGAAGAAGAAAAATAATTACTCAGGCTAGGGAAAGTTACGTTACGTTACGTTTCCATGAAAGAACGAGAGTGTAAACATCAGATCGGCGAGTCGCATATATTAAACTAGCACTCGCATATTTTTTAAAGCAAGCTAGTATTACGATACCTGCGATCGATCCAAAGTGTGGATTTTCCGACGGTTTCCTTGCGGACATGACAATCGATTTTCCTACTTTTTCGGCCTTGAGACAAGCTGTAACTGAAACTTTCCTTCCCGAGCAAAATCTTGACGAACAAACAAGACAAATATGGCGATCGAACTACAGCCTTCTTGTTGGCTTCATGTTAGAACACACGAAACGGACCGCAGACCTATCTGCTCGCCGATTGGGCAGAATAATACAAAGGTTTTTCTGCCCAATCAGGAAGCGGCATTTAATTAGCCGTTGGAACTAGTGCGGTAAGAAATCGTCCCCAGGGGCTATTTTCGTTCGCTCCTACTTTTCTTTGCCGATTTTTTTCGCTCGCCCCCACTATCTGCCCCTGGGTCTCCGAGGATGTCTTTGACTGTAGCTGTGATTTTTGCGCCTCGCTTATGGCAGTGTTTTCATCCGATTCTTTTTCCAATGCTGTTATTTCTTTGTAAAGGGTGTCCTCGCGGGACTTAGTTTTGGAGTTTTTAGCTGCTGCGTATGAAATCGACTTTTCTCTAGGCCCAGTTCAGACGCCGTACTTCACATGAGCCGAATCGAATTCGATGAATTAAGTTCATGTGTAGTACGGCGTCTGAATCAATTCGGAACGGCTGATTGAATTCGGATCGGCTCAGCCGTTCTTCCCGCCTGGCTCAGCCGGGAATAACGGTTGTGGACCGGCTTTGAGTCAGACGCCGAACTTCATATGAGCCGAAACAAATGCATGAATTATTATAATGTATTTTTCAATATAACAGCAATTTTTTCCTATTAAATTAAGTTCGGCTTCTGAATCAATTTAGTCGGTCTAAATTAATTTGGGTCGGCCTAAATTCCAATTCGATTCGGCTCATGTGAAGTACGGCGTCTGAACTGGGCCTAACTTTCATTTTGATCATATCCCAAAGCAGGGCCGGATTAACTGAGTTGTCAGACTCGTATTCGTTTATTGTATGGTGAATGGTTGTCTTAATTAGATTCAAATATTCTTCTTCTTTCAAGAGCGAGGTGTTGAAAATTCAATTTACGGAACACGGGGGGTTTTCCTAGCATTTGTAAAATGGAAGACATGAAGCAGCTAAATTGACGAGCCAAATTCTCCGAGCTTCATCGACGCTACACGCCTGAAACAAGGTTAGGCCGTTTGTATATATGCTGTATTTTATCATACTTAGAAATAAGCGAAAACAAATCGGTAGTTTTTTCAAAAGTCGAACAAACTTGAATATCTTTAAATTCACAAATTACGCACATAAAAATCTTGTTCTTCATTCGCTTATAGCTTTTCCTTGGAGTTTCCGATCTTTTCCGATTATTCAGCAAAGTTTTAGATAACATTAAGCTTTCCAATGATAGGTGCGATATAATAATTATTTTAGCGTTCTTGCAACAGCTGAAGAAATACACAAGCATATCATTTTGAAGTGAAAATTAAGCAGTGAACTGTGTAGCAATTTCTGTGCAGCCGTTTTTGTGGAAACTTGCTCACAGTAAACCTTGAAGTCTTGGAACTTATTGAACGTAATTCGTTTTATGAAAATATTCGCGTTTTCTTAAAAAACAAGGTCTTTTAATAATGCTTGTATCTCTTAATCGTTTAATCCGATTGCCCTAAAATTAAAAGCCTTCTATAATTTGAAGATTCCTTGTTTAGATTACCAAAAATTACAGAAATCGGTTAACGCTTTCATGCGGAAAATTAGTTTTTAAAAAGGGAGCCTCCGCTCCAATAAATAACCGCGGGCCACCTTAAAGAACAACTGTTCTTCTTGGTCTGTTATAATTCTTCATCCCTACCTCGAGACACGAAATACCATCAAGTTACCATTTGTATCCAAAAGAACTTGAACGATTTGATCAATTTCATACTTCCGCCTTTTCAAAACAGACGCGAGATCGCATCACCAAACAGCTCTCTATGTTATCGAATTTGCCATTACCGCTTCGTTTGATTCTTCAGTTATGTTGTGATCATAAAATACCTCTTCTTATATATTGTAAACTGGTAGAGATCGAGAACAGACAACACAAGGTTTACTTACCGCGACGTCGTTCAGTTCAGTCGCCCACGATCATTCGTTGTTATGAGGGGCTTTCTCGACATTCCGAGAAAGCGGACTAATTATATCACACAAAGCGATATTTGTCGTTACGTCACCTATTGTGCCAACCAACGAACTATTGGCTGTTGAAACAAAGAGTTATTTTGTTTAATGGTTGGCGAATTTGAATAACAAAACAAATTTGACGTAATGTTGATAAACAGTGAACACTCCTATTACGTCACGCGGAGAACTTTTCAAATTTAACCTCGATTGCAGTGAGAATACGAATATTGTTATGGCTGTTTATAAACCATGATAATATTTTTGCTACTATACGATAATTTGAAAAACGTTGAGCGCTAGTAAAAGTAATTTATTTCGAATGTTTAAGATTCGACGGAGACTCCAGTTTATATAACGATACAGTATGTGTGCCTAAAACCGACGTAAAAATACATTATTCAGTATATCTTACCTCAAAATATTTATATAATATAAATATTTATAAGTAATATTTCACCTGTTCTTTTCATTTCTTATTTCTTATGTATTTTGATTGTACTGTATTTCTGTATTTTCTCTTTTTGACAAACAGTGTATAATAATAAAAAACTGAAACTGAACTGAAACGAAATAAACAATTTAGAGCGCTGCTACAGTACAATTAAGCTTATGTATAAATCATTATCGTGATTTCTCTAACACCCAAAACACCGATAACCCAAACCAAAAGTCGTTTCCCTTGGATTTCTTTCACTCTAATTTTACCCCTGATAGGAGCTGCTTGGAGATTTGAGCAATCTTGATTTCAGTACGATTGGTTCTAGAATTCGAGGGTAATTAAAATTATAGTAAGCTTCAAATGCAAGGACCTCCAACTTAGGGAAACGACTTTAGCTAATTAAGCTAAGCTAATGAAGCTTTTAACAAGTGACATTATTATACATTGAGCACTAATACATCGGATTTTTGTAAATAAGGTTATTTTTAAATGAAGGAAACAATAAATAGTCAATCAACAGTTATTAATAAGCTTATCTGAAACTGTGCTGTGAAGCTTCGAAGTACATGTACTGATGTAAGCTGATGTAGGCACAACCTCGATTCCAGGCTCTCTCTCTCTCTACTCAACGACAAGGGAGGAAAAGGAGAGAGAGCCTGGAGTCGAGGTTGATGGACGCTTGATGCAGGCACTGGTTTTCGTTGTAACCTCTGTGACGTCAAGTTTATAGGCGATAGAGTTTTGAAGAATCCATTTTCATGTGTCAGAAGTGTTTTCATGCCGTTGATAGGAGTTTATACAGTGTACTATGAATGCAGTAAAATATTTCATGGCGATTCCATGTTGTGGCGTCACTGCAGGACGTCACTGAGTGGCTGGTTTCGTTCGTAATGATCCGAACAGTTAACGAAGAGGTTACGATAATTTTCGTATTCTTACTTTCGTTACAAAAAGGGCGGTAAATTATTGAATTGAGCGAAAATTAAACAACAAAAGTTGATTATGTTTAAATTATAATGGTGCTTTCCATCGGGTTTCCATAGTGGGACTTTATAGTGGGAGATGTATTAATTACTGTAAGGAAAGTGAAGGATCGAGTCGGGTACGCGCGCGAACGACCGACGGGCCTCGCGCGCTCGCGCGGCTGCCAGCAGTGCCAGGGTATGTCTTCTTCCCGCCAAAAGCGATTGAGGGATTCAATCACTTTTGGCGGGAGAAGAAAGAACCTGGGAATGAAGTTGCTGAATCCCCCGTTTCGTACTTCCTTCTAAATTCTGTCAGCTCGAAGAGTTAAAACGGCCAAATCATTATAGGTAGAAATTGTGGGGAAAAAAAGTCAATGAAGAAAATGTAGGAATGTTTATCAACTGGAAAATACTGTCAAATATTTTTAAACCCCTTGGCCTTATGTGGGTTAAGTTTGCTTGTCAGTATCAACTATAAAATGTTCTTAAAATTACCTGTAGTAATAACAAGTGCAATCCATGTAATCACTGGCTCCTGCCAGAATGCCTGTTGGACATTTACAAAGGCATGTTCCATGCAAAATGACGTCAAGACAATGAATCCAAACAAGATGGAGGTTTTCCTTTGTTTCAGCCCTTTCCCGAAGAGGTTACAAACCTTAGAAATAAGATAATGTTTTGTAGTTATTATTATCCTTCTACTTGTGCGGTTTCGCTTCATGACTTTAATGTTGTCATAATATAGTGAAATAAGTGCTCCAAATGTTGAAATGAATTAGAATACAGTGGAATCACAATTTCTCGAACCCCCTCCGAATTTCTTAAAAACCTCGATAACTTGAACCCAAATCGTTTCCGTTGCGGGATTTAACTGTAATTATTACCCGCAATATTTCACAGCGGCACCCGATCAGTTTCTCAAACCAATGTTCGTTTTCCAAGGACGTTCTCTAATTGTTGATTTCACTGTATTGTACTGTATCATGACTGTATCATGACTGATCTAACTGTGACAGAGAAGACTGGCATTTCTGAATTTGTTAGATTGCCCAACTGAAATTGTAGGGAGTTACGGCGGTGAAGATCAGTGGTGACTGTAATGTTCATTTACCACGTTTTGATTAGCCTGCGAACAGGCTTTCCCGGGCGAAAACGGCGCGAAGGGGAAAACACGTAGCGTGTTCGCAGGCTACGTTTTGATCAGCTATATATCTTTTATATAATAGAACTGGTACAGCATATTAATTGTTCATAAAAGTAAAGTTTCCGCGGTGGTATAGACAACGCTTGTAAAAGGGGCAGGCGAGTACAAAAACGGAACGGGGAATACGCGGAGGATAAGGACACGACAGAAGAATAATCATTGAATAAACACACCAGAAAGTTGTATGATAAATGTTTCGAAAACATACCTGTTTCAAACGATTTGGTAATAGATCCCACTCAATATCGTACTCATAGCATTCCTTTAGGTTTTTATCCAAATGCTGAAGTTGGTTAGACGCCATTTGGATGATAACTGGATCCCTTTCTCAGTGTAAGTGTTGTGCCGAGCCGTTGACTAAAAGTGCGGGAGAGGACTGTCGTTTTATGTAGAATGCTATATTTAATTTGTCCCTTGGGATTTTCGTGATAGGTCGCTGTCCTTTGTTTTAAAATGGCATAACTGCAGAACATCGATTTTCTTTAGAAATATAATTATTGTATAAGTAATTAAAGCGGGCACGCGGAGTAGACATTATGGAAAATAATTTCCACAACAAATGAGGTAGTTGCCTCGTAGATGTTCCTCTGTGTGAATTTTAATTGGCTTAATACATTTTCAGGGCGTAAAACAAAAGAAACATGTTAAACAATTCTATAAAATGGAAAGAAACTCATTGCGTTCAAAGAGAAAGAAATATTTTTCAATATAAAACGCTCTTTGTTTTTTTATTATTTTTATTTTGGGGGAGGGGAGCGCTTTGTCGTTGTGGACTACAAAATGTATGAGATCGAACGTTAGGTTATGATGTTACAGTATGAGTCCGGATTCACGAGTCCTGCGTTATTGTGATCCGTCTGTGAAATGATCATAAGGTGTGATATAATTTGAAAACAATGTTGGTTCATTAGGCCATTGAAAGCGGTTTAGGTGCATGACTGACATGTGAAGAGTTTGATGCAATCCTAAGACAAAGGAAGGTGAGAAAATTATAAAGCTGCAAAAAGTGGTTAAATTTGTTGTTTGAAAGGACGCTAATATTGATGAAAGAATAACAATATACCAACATATTACCGACAAACGGTATGGGCGGTACTTGTTCAAATTGTCATGGTAATGTCATGTTAAAAGGAAGTATATAATGAGCACAGTAATTTTGATTGAGTACCAATTTTCGATGATCACGATGGCAACTCTTGCGCTTTATCGAGAAAAACTTCGCTATCTGTCTCGAAATGAAGTGGTGCAGCAAAGGAGAGAGATTTTCCAGGCTATCAACGGAGATGCCTTCTTCCCACTAAAGGCGTGGCCGGCAGAGATGCGACTGGTTTTTTGAAAAAAAACCCATGGGCGATAAAGAAACTTTCAAGCTTCTGTTGTTTTGCGTTGGAAATGGTTGCTCCCCCGACCTTATCTGTCCGTGGGTTATGCTTTCGCAGTATTGGGCACCTCAGAAAGCAGAAAAGCGAGCTCGTCAAGTAGACTTTGTGTTGAACAACATGGAGAAGAAACGTGAGACATGGTTCTACTTTGACCTGGATTACGGAAAGATGCTGCATTTGAATGGCCTGCCTAAACACAAGTAAACTGAGCTAAGACCTCGCGCCGGTTACAGAAAAGACACAAAAAGACAAAAAAAAAAACACAAAAACACAAAAACACTGCATCGCAGGAGAAAAAAAAGGCTCCTTTAGGAGCCACCACATATATAAAAGTTTATGACCAACATGGCATATGGCATATTATCTCCTTGCCTTTTTTTTTCTGTCGCCACTCGAGCGTCATAAACTGTTGAGTACGCTGATGGCGCGAGCAAACTTGACCTGTCGCTTTTTCAAACAATTTTTTTACCGCACGAGCAGCCTTGCGCATAGTCTTCTTTGCAGCCATTGAAAACCCCTAGACTACGAGTAGTGCCGAATTTTTCTCAGATCGAGCGGGTGAGCGCGCGCGCGGGAATCTTTGGAAATCTTATTATTATTTTGATCTCGCGTGCACGAGAAGCGTTATCTCGCGTGGCGTCTTCTCGCGGGCGCGAGATTTGCGCGCGCTTGGCTGCTCGATCTGAGAAAAATTTTTCCAATTCTTCCTTGTTTATTTATCACTCTTTGTTGTTTTGTTTTAACTTTCCTTCAATTCCAATATTTATGTAATGCTATGATTTATACGGTATGCTGGCTGTGCTTAGCACCTTGTCTCAGTTAAGATGATCGCGTCATTGGGCGGGGACGTTAAGCCGTTGGCCTTGTTTCCTACATCTCCTCATACTGAATTAGTTAGCCTGCATAGTAATCATATTTTACTCCAGTAGCAATAATATTTTACTCCAGCGCCTGCTACGCAGGCTAGAAATTGCGTTAAAGAACCCACATCACTGTTCGAAAAGAGTATGGAACGTAGTCCCCAGTGTTGTGGTCCGACCTGTTCACATGTAACCATGGGGTTGGGGTGAGATCAAGAATGGACTGATAGTGGCTGCCATAGACGCCGTTACAAGCTGACGTTCGATCTCCCATGAGTTGAATTGTAAAGCGCATTTGAATATACCATTATTGAAAAACAAAAACAAAAAACAAAAAAAAGGACTTTAAATTTGTTGCCAATAATGCTCGCGTGTGTTCTCAGATTCAGGTACACTGCATACCTGGGGAAGGGGGTCGTTTGGAAGACTCGGCCTCGGCTCAAACCAGGATCAGTGGATTCCAAAGAAGGTTGGTTTAATCGTACAATTAGTATTTCCTTACAGCCTCTTGCTTTTAGTGGAGGGACAAGCCCGTTTTTGGCAACTTTGGCAACGGTGAAGAACTCGAAGTGTCTTCGAACCTTATTAGTCAATCAAAAACTAGATTGGTGCTCAATGTTAAGCCCTGACCAAACGGAGACGCAAGTAGACGCACGTTTTAGACTTGCGATGACTTGCGTTTACTTTGACGTTTACGTCTACTTGCGCGCATTTTTGATCTTGTTGAACAAGATCAAATTTGCGCGCAATGCGGATACTTACGTCGTGTTGCTTAGAAACGCCGAGTACGAAAAAACCACGGGCTCGACCAATGCTTGGAGACCGGATGCAACCAATGCATCCGTCATGCAACCTCGTTCCCATCGGCCAAGAAGACCCTGGGAACGAGACTAGACCGGATGTTGGCATCAACTGGTACTTATTCCCCCTACTATTTGGGGGGTCAGCAGAAAAGTTTACTCTTTCCCTTACTCTGTCAGTAGAATTTTGATGCAGCTTTGTACAAAACGCCCACTTTTAAAAAATTACTTTGCAGAAATAAGTAAATCCAGGAGCCATAATCTGGTAAATCTTTATTTAAGCAGGGTGGCCCATTCAGCGCTAAGGCTGGGATCCATAGGGGCCCAACAACTACAAGAAATACTTGTAGTGTCTCAGAGTCAATGGTTGTTACTTGCGCGCGAAAATTCAGACCCGAGCAACAGAGATACTGTAGAACTACGTCATAAATATGGAATTTTTCGTGTCTTATCGTCTCTCGAGCGGAGACGAATTGAGCACGCTAAGAATAACGTCTCGCTCGCTGCTTTTCTATATTTTTTAACCTTTTTTTTTAACTAAACCTGCTAAGAACGTTTGTTCTTGGGTTTCCAGGTTGAACTGCCTGGTGACGTCATAGATGTATCCTGCGGCATTGATCACATGGCAGCCGTGGTTAAGTGCAGTTAACATTTCACCAGAGTTCGTGACACGGCATGTCACGCAACACAAGCGAGTAGAAAAGCCCGACGCGAGCGTGACTTCACATTACATCAATCAAAGAGGACAAGATCCCAAGTTTGATTCTCTTTAATGAGTGCCATACATTTCTTTTGATGTCGGATCTGAGAATTTGGTGATACATCAAACAATTGATTGTTGTATTAATTCGTATCACCTATCTATTTGACGTAATATCAGTCTCGTTCCCAGAGTCCTCGTTACCCTTGTCCAGCGGTGGAGCGGCCAACAAGGACCTCTGGGATAGAGTGATCCGCCTGACTTGCGCAGTAAGACCGGAAGTCCAAGAATCTTGGCGTCCGTTGAAACATGGAGTCGAACACATGCGCAGTAGAGCCGGAAGTCCAAGAATCCTGTCATGGCGGATCGCTTCCCCCCAGAGCTCCTTGTTGGCCGCTCCACCGCTGGACAAGGGTAACGAAGACTCTGGGAACTAGATTGGCGTAATATTGAAATTGAAATAAAAAGTATTTTGGGGGATTAAAGTGTTCAGCTAGTTTGGTGATTTGCCTTTTATTGTACAATACCAGAATCGTTGTAACACTGCAGTGTTATGAAATGTTTATTGTAACATAATTGTAGCAAATCTAACTAACTAAATTAAAATGAGCCTTATTAATACCACAGGACACCCAGGCTCTGTTTAGGCTTTATCTTTTGCCTCACTCTACTGTGGAACCCCGATATAACGATATGCCAAGGGACTGGGAAGGTGTGTTCGTTATAACGGGTGTTCGTTATAAACGAAACCCCATTATAACGAATTTGTGGGAAAACGACCAAAATCTTCGTTATATCGAGGTTTGCCTAATAATTATTTTGCCTTAAAATTAAACAATGTCACGTTGCATTACACCACTCAGTATTAGATTTAACATGGCGGTTTGACGTCACACTGACGGATTCGTGGGTACGCATTCGGATGCCTCGACATTTTCGTTACATGTTTTTGTTCAAGGGCTAACTTTGGGCTGTTTGGACGAAATTTCGATTGAATGGTACTAGCACATGCGTGCATCTTTCCTCTTTTCTGTTGCTTGGCCTGGAAGCCAGGAATGACAGTACACAACAGGAAAGATAAATTAACGTTTATTCAGTAGGCATTTGTTCATAGTCTTCGCGACTATTCACAATTCTACGAACCATTCAGTAAATCCCATATTCACACCAAACAAAAAGCCTACTTACAATATGATTACTTAGAATACTTACAATACGATTACTAACAATATTAACACATTAGTTAAAATACAATTATAATGGGATTATTATATTTATTATCTAAAATTGTTAGATATTACTAAATTCAGTACTAGATACTAATTTTAAATTCAATACTTAATTTCAATTATAATTTGCTTCCTTCTTTTAAGCCTTTTTAACAAAACAAAACAAAAATAAATAAATAAAACAAACAATAGAAACAGAAGAACGAGGCCGCATTCTGGGTATAAAATTAGCTTGAATTATTTTCGCCAGTGTGAAGAGTTAAAAAAAAAAAAGGAAAGTGGTTGTAATGGGAAAGATAACTAGTGTTAAAGAAGTCACAGTTCACTTGAAATGTCCCCATTTCGATTGGAATTTTTTAATGGTATTCGTTTTGTGTGCGAAAAGTCTTTCGATTTCTTGGCACTTCAGGAACATTTGTGTAAATATTTTTAAATTTGGTAGCGTTTTGTTTATTTTAGAAGTATAAATATGATACCTGCCTATAAGGAGTGCATGATGTACGAGTATATCCTCAATTCTATCTATTAGTCCCAAGCAAGAAAGTGGGGTCAGATAAAAAGCTAATCTAAGCCTAATTTATGTTCATCTGTAATATACAATTTCTGACTCTAATACAAACTTGCTGCATACTCTGCAAGTGAACTGACGCTTCTACTGTTCTATACTCATAAAAACTGACTGAGAGGAAACATACATATTTTTATCCAAAAATAGCATTTAGATAATATTATGTACATGTACTCTCATATTCTGAAAGTCAGAATTAAAACACTTGCATGCATGCGCATAAAGAGGATCACGACTTTGTTTTTCCTTTCGACAATTTCACTCATCTAGTTTGCTTTGTATGAAAACTATAAGTAGCACGATATCGATACCTTTTCCTAGTGAAAGCAAATGTCTTCCGCTAAATCTTTACGATTAACAAATTCATTACACAAGGCCTCACTTAAATCCCGGTAAATGGCAGCTGAACCGTTTTTCTCTTTCCAGTGCATTAACATTCGGCGTGCCTTTTCAGCAAATCCCGGCCATCTTTTATTAATTTCATCAAGTTTTGCGTCAGAAATTTTCAGACGACGCCCAAGGTTCATCCAATCCTCAGCAATGGAGTTGGACAACTTCTCCAGGTCATCATCAGACAGAGTGCCTTCTTTCATAACTTTTCCCAAGGAAGGAATATAAAACATGTTTTAAACATATTTTAATACTGAAGAGATCTACAGATTTCACGTAATGCATTATATTGTGTTCTTAACTCTCACAGTGCCTCTCTCCAGTCACCACCCAGGAGTATAGGTATGGAACTACCTACCCAGGTTGGTATGGAACTAGCTTGCAATCGAGGCTCATGCGGGGGAATGTCATTAACAATATTTGCATTTGAAAACATTTCCCCGCATGAGCCTCGATTGCAAGCTAGTTCCAGTCCAATCGTGAGAATACGAATATGGTCTATATTGTCAAACCTTGCGATACTCCTAGTCGCTTCATGCTATGGAAACCGGAGTTAAGTGCCGTCTGATAGCTTTATAGGCAGCCACTAGATTTTCACAATGCGTGATTGATAATTTGTGTTATAATAAGGCTAGAGCTTGTGATTGGCTAATACTCGTCAGAAGCAGGCCCACGAGCATTATGAGCGATGTTAATCGGCCCGGCTGGCAAAGCGAGGGCAACAGCGCGGCAAAGTTAAATTGCCAGGGAGAGCCATATAAACAAACATATTATTATGTTCACTTGCTTGGGAATGTACTGGGTACGTATTGAGAAAATATCGCCCTTGGTCCGTACAAGAAAGACGCTCAGTTAATAAGAAGTAAGTAATTCATGATAATAAATAACATTCACCGGCCGTAAAAAATATATATTACTTTCAGATTGCTATGGTGATTTCGGGTAAAATTTCTCAAATATTTTGCAACTGTATGCAGGCAGCTGTGCCCTACATATTACTTTCAGATTTGTTATATAATGATGATTTCGGATAAACTAGATGCCGTTGTGCTCTATATATGACATCATCTCTTCTGCATACTCACTTGTTTATCCTGGCTGTGGTTGTAAATGATATGTGACAAGAGAGGATGATCTAAGAGAAGCCGATTCCCCCGGCCCATATACATGGATCGCTTCCAATGATTTCTGTTGAAATCTATTTTTAACTTCTAGATCGCTACCTGATTGGTCAGTGGGAGACGCGGTAATGGTTAGCGCGTGGGACTCAGATCGAGCGGTCTGGGTTTGAGCCCTGGCCGGGGTCACTGTTTTGTATTCTTGGGCAAGACACTTTACTCTCACAGTGCTTCTCTCCATCCAGGAGTATAAATGGGTACCGGTGACAAAATGCTGGGGGTAACCTGCGATGGACTGGCATCCCATCCAGGGGGAGTAGCAATACTCCTAGTCGCTTTATGCTAAGGAAACCGGGATAAGCTCCGGCAGTGTGGACCAGTTTGGCCCGAGTGCGGCTTTTCCTTTACATTTTACCGGATTGGTTAGTTCGAGTAATGGCATGTCACGGGAGCAATGATCAGAAGGAAATAAAAATAACTTTCACAGCATGGCGCGAAAACTATTAATAGGCTTCAAAATTATCCTTCTCTTAGATAATCCGTAGCTCTCAGTCTCTTATATGGAATAATCGATAATCTTGACCGAAATAAATGAGATGTTACCTGAATGTGCCGTATTCGCGGGAACAGTAGATTGCATATCGATATCCTGGTTGGGCCGTTGTCTGTTGGAACCCATAATAGATGGCTGCTCTTTGTCAGGGACCTCTGAAGGACAAAATGAACACAACATTGACCTATACTAATGTTTGCAAATTTTGCAACTACTAGTAAAGGTTAATTATTATAACTGTTCCAAAATTTAATTTATACAAAGGTACGCTAAACAAGGCAATTTTTCTCCTCCAGCTGATCACCGTTGACTTTGCTCAAGTCGTTGAGTTCGACGAAGAAGAAATACCTCCTATTTTCGTGTTGGTGTCTCACGCGTGCCTCACTAACCTGCGGAAACATATTTCACATTTTTGAGCTATCTATCTATGGACACCAATGTGTGAGTGAATGACCTAATCACGTCACATCACCAACCTCGTTCCAAGGCTCCTTTCGAGACAGGAAGAGAAAGGAGACTGGGAAGGAGGTTACACGTGATAATGTAATGCAATCTTTAGGTCCCGGTGTTCTATTGGTAAAACCCCGTTTTCGGTTGATTTGGTGGTTCAACTTTTTCAATTGACATCAAACTTCAATTCTTTGTTTTCATCTAACGTCATCAAAATTCTAAAATCTAAACTGTTAATCCTACAAAGCTCTTCTTTTTATATCATCTAGACATGGAAATCATTAATCTCTATGCAAAATATTGGTGCCCCTCTGAAGGACACCAACATGGCGGCGGCATACTAAATACTGTAATTTTCCGAAAATTCGTTTGGCAATAACTCGGTTATGAGAAACGCTGCAAAGCTATAATTTGGACAAAACGTTTCTTTCTTTCTGTCAATTTTCTGATGTTGTTCATGCAAGCAAACAGTTTTTTGTAATGTTGATGAAAACCACCAATACTGACTGCTCGAAATCGCCGAGTAAGTTTCCTAAACAAACAAGAGTGGCCGCAAGTCTACTAAAACTGAGTACAGGCTTACAAAATAAACAACAGTCTACGTATTGTCCATTTTGTCTGTCTACCTGCACATGTACAGACCGTTTGGATTGTTGAATATAGATAGACTGAAGCCGCTAGATCCTATGACTCGAGCTACGAGTATAATAGAATGTAAGCTTCCCAACTGAGAGAGTTAATTAACTTTGGAATTAATCAGTTCGGCGATCGCTATACTGTCCCGTTTACTTGGTGTAGAAGAATTCTGTTTCTAGAAACAGAATTCGTCTACACCAAGCAAACACAACAGCTGTGAAATGAAGAGAATGTTGGCTCGATCACTGCAGCGGAGCTAACACAGTAGAAATAATCTGTATGCTACGATCGAGTGACTCAGACATTATAGTATGGCATATATAAATGCTAGAATAATCAGTGAACTAAGGTATCTTATTAACTACACATATATCCAGGTTAGTCTTTTATGTAAACAAATCCGAAGCCACAAACCTGCAGCCACAGAAGTCAAAGAACAGAAAGAACAACAGACGAAGATACAGTTAATGAAATGAATTCAACCAAGCCGGAAGCTCGTCTCCTTGGAAGGGTCTTGGCAATTTAACTAGTAATCGTATAAATAACAAAGTTCTCGTTTCTGATTGGCTCCCCGCGCGCCTATTTGTTACGTAATTGGAGCGCGATCACGTGGGTGTCCAATTACAGGTATCCAATTTGCAAATTCAAATTGGATACCTGTAATTGGACCTCTCTCCTCCGCAGAGGCTCATATATGGGAGAATCAGCTGAACGAAGTGAGTGCAGGCGCGAGAAACCCGGAGAGAGCGACGGCGGGAGCCTCTGCCAGATACCACACCCAATATGGCCGCCATCCGGGGGAGGCAACTTTTTATCAGTGTTCCTCACCGGGGGTACGGTGGTGTATGTATAACTGCCGTATGTCAGTAAAATGGCGGCTGCATCAGAATCTGTTCGGAAGTTTATACGCGATGTACAAGTAGAGAACTAAAACTTTAAATGCATGGACATCTGAATATGTTTTGTTGTGTTCTGATGGGTTGATCTACAGAATTCAACATTCTCGAGACCCGCCATGTGGCGATCAAGAAATTCAGGAAGCAAACGGGATTCCCCGGCGACTGAAACTCTCAACAACCTATTAATTCTGTCCCAAAAGAAAAGAGAACAAGTAAGCTTAGTTTTCCGGCTATGAAATGTGTTTTATTAATCTCTACGTGTTTTAAACGTCGAGTGCAAAACGATTCAAACCAAAAGCTGTAAGCCCATTAAGTTAAACTAAACGCTAAAATTAAACTAAATGCAACCAGCAGGAATTTAAGACCAAAAACACGAAATACAAGAAGAACATTTACCGTCAAGAGACATCTCTTGGATCGAAAAGTCAAGCTCTTCCGCCATTGTTTCCAAAGAATAACACACTTGCAAGACCACCCCCCACGGGTTTCAGGAGGGACTTCGCGATCGATTCGGAGACCAACATTTTGGCTTTTTTTTAGTAAATATGAAACCTCGTCTTAAAAGTAACGATCGCTAACTGTAGCAACATACCTAGCGCTGATTTTTGCCTAGTTTCAAGCTGTCAAATTTAGCGAGGGCTGAGAAATCGTCCAATGTACAAGAAAACGACAAAGATGTACAAGAAAACGACACAAATCTGGCAGAGGCTCGCCGCTTCGTTGTTCCGTCAGTTACTTGCGCCTGCACACACCACGTTCAGCGGATTTCTCCTAAAACCCCATTGAGCCTCTGCGGAGGAGAGAGTAATTGGACAGTTATGTGCATTTAAATGAGTTCTTTCTTACTGTCTCCGTACTGTTTGTAAAACTGATTGAACAAATCGCTGACATTTTCACTAAAAAAGAGGTACTTTCAGAGTTCCTTACCTCGACGTTTGTTATTGATACGATTAATTGGTAATTGGTCCTCGTGTCGTAGAATTCAGGGAGTTATCGTGCTCGTAATTTCAAATCAACCTCGCGCTGCGTGCTCGGCCGATTTCGAAATTACTCGCCGAATTGTACTTCACTCGGTCCAATTACCATTAAAAATACGACACTCGCAGGTCCTCGCAAAGTTCGGAGGAGTGACAATTTTTGAGGGTTGTGAAGGGTTGTAAATAAACATTTGGCAGGAGTGGATTACTTGAAGTTGGACGTTGATTAAACTGTACATATTCAGTTGGCTTGAATAGGGAGGAAAATAGACTGTTGACAAACGTGAAGAGATTATTTGGATGGGATACCGTACTAATGGATCTGTAGTAGATTGGGGAGAGGAGGGGTGGTTGTTAAATGAGTCAAAATCCCTGTCTAAAGTAACGTGGGGAATTTAGGGAGGGGACCTGGACCCCTCTCCCCTTATTGTGAAGTGCGAATAATTCCCCCCTTATTTGAGGAACTGAAAGTATTACCTTAAAACCTCAGGCCCATCTTCACTTTTAAAATCACCCCCTTCCCCCATCTTTGTGCACCTCTGAATCCGTAAATGGCATGAATATTGTGTGGTTCCAGAAAATATCCATACCCTCCCCTCCCCCCATCACTGAAGACTTTTTTAGTTTGAAGTCCCCCACCCCATCCCCCTCCCTGGAAATTACAGTTTAGCTTCATCTTTTCCAAATTTTGGATTTTGAGTCCCCGGGCCCCCTCCCCCTCAGAATTTCCATTGACCTTCCTTAGGGTGGGTATGGATATTGGTGAGGAGAACTAATAGTTTAATCGCTTTGTAAAATTGTTCCTCGCGAACCGAGGTTTATAATGTTGTTCCCCAAGAGCTCAGGCCGGATCAAACTCTCGCATGGCGTTTTGGTTACGGAAGTTGGTGCTAACAGATTTACGGTCTCATAGTGTGACATTACACACTTGGTGTAAGTCACACAAAAACCAATAACCGCCAATAAAAACAGTTCACACATTCTACGTGAGTCTCACGCCCCAAAACGTTTATCTCGCGCATGCCGCCGAACTTCTCACGCCTGGCTTCTAAACCTCATATGAACCATTGTTGTGAAAAATGTAACATTAATCCATTAATTTTCCATGTAAACAAGAACCCCTGAAGGGATTACAAGCGGCCGATTTCCTCGGGGGGGGGGGGGGGGGGGGGGGGGGGGGGTAGGGGTGGGGGGCTCTCCCTTGTGTACGCTATATAGGAATGTCCCGCTGGACAGGGTTTGGTTTTTGAGCATTTTTGTCTTCCACAGGGTAACCCATACGTTCAGAATAGGATAACGTTGATTGTTATGTAAGTCGTGAAAATTAAAAAATAACAAGCTTACACACACGCCAAGTAAAACGTAATTTTATTCACCTGTTTACAAGCGAGCGCTGTGTTTGAAAATTCTGCTTCGATCGCTTCGAGTAAACTCGCGGTCACTGGACTCTAAGGCCTATAAAGAGTCAACACACGAACCTGCGTGACGAAAAACGTGACTGCCTGATGTAATATTGCATCATGCTAAGGAAGACGGAGAAATTCTCTTGTGGTTAATTTTAGCTAATGTCAATTACATCATGTTCAACGAGGGAAAAAATGTGTTTTCGCTCAACGTGAAAATAAATTGTGAATGACATATATGCTGTGGAATTGTGTTAAGAAAAACTATTATGTTTTTGGGACCGGGTTTTATAGTTCGTTTACTGGTTGAGGTGCATGTATTAAACAGAACAGAAATTCTCTAGTGGCTATTTATTTGCATGTCTCCTGGCTTCGTTTACAATGTAATGGGAAAACCCCTCTCGACAATTGCGTCATGTTATCAAAAGGTCAGCCATGCGTTTTTCGTCGTAAATAAATTGACATACTGTAATTGTATGAAGAAAAACTGTTATTTTCCATTGTCTAATTCAATATTTGGAATGTTTCTTTAAAGAGTACTGACACGACACGAAAATCGAAATTTTCTCTAAAGGTAGAAAAAAATTCTACAGAAAGACTGTGGAAGAGAAATTCTCCAGTGGTTAAAAACAGTGGTTAGACACTGTCGGATTAGACACAGTCGGATTAGACACTGTCGGATTAGACACTGTCGGATTGCGTCATGTCAACCGTGTGGATTTCGCTTGTTTCTTTGTAAAGAACATGACAAGAGCACTTACACGATACGACAATCGAAATTTTCTCTAAAAGTAGGAAGAAATTATCCAGAAAGCTTGTGGAAGAGAAATTCTCTAGTGGCTAATTTTAGACAATGCAATGCAATGTCAACTGGGGAAAGTGCAGTGACTACGAAAAAAACAAGTAGTCACGCCAGTTTTGCGTGAAACCGGAAGCCGATTCCCCGCTGGGATCGAATAACGCGCAAAGGTCACACCGTCAAATTTAGCACATTTTGCAACAACACTGCTGTTCACTGCTGTGGGACATTTGTCTTTGCTTTTTTCAATGCGATTCCTGTAATAAACTCAATACATGTACGCACTTACACGACACTACAGAAAGCCTGTGGAAGAGAAATTCTCTAGTGGCTAATTTTAGACCGTGATGCGATAACATAATGTCAACCGCGTAGAGGTCTGGGGTTAGTGACCGAGGAAAAACAGTCCATTTCTTGAAGCGGCCGCTATGGGCGTCGGCCGCTTAATAACACTTTAGTTCTTACACATCTTTCACTTTTGAACGGAAAAGACATGGAGACAAGATTGTTTTTCGGCCGATTCCAAACATCAGAAATCTTTGGAAAATCTTCATGCGTCTTCGGCCGTCGTCGGGTCCTTTTCGGAGGTCGTGGCCCAGGATATAAATGTCACGCATTTGAGTCACACAAAAAGTTGGTAGATACAATAAGGT
Source organism: Desmophyllum pertusum (assembly GCA_029204205.1). NCBI lineage: Eukaryota > Metazoa > Cnidaria > Anthozoa > Scleractinia > Caryophylliidae > Desmophyllum > Desmophyllum pertusum. The sequence goes on along the minus strand of MU826874.1, from coordinate 81,088 downwards.
CAACGTAAACTACAAGAGAATAATAAAACCTACCTACAAGCCGTACTTCAGCTGTCCAAGCACGTTCTGCGGACAAATCGGCATGAGCCACAAAGTCCTTACTTTCAAGGAAAATTGCCTCAGACTCCCATTTATAAACCAGGCGGAGACTTAGACCCGTTCCTAGCGACTTTGTGGCAAGGGCACGCATCGTGAGGTGACACCGGGAGATCTGTGACCCTTTCCAGTCCATCACTTCTTCTCGTAGTTGTCGTTTGAGGACTACGTCTACCAACAATGAGAGTTCCTCTTTTTGTGTTGAACACAGGACTACTCGAATATCTTGTGAATCGCTAACTTTTAGCTTTATCACTGCGACGTCAGTGGAATGCCGAGTTATGCACTTGTCAAACGCTTCCTCTGCAGATGCAGGAAGTATGATTGCTCCTACTTTGCGGACTTGCCCTTTGCTGTGAACACGTGCAGCTGCATGAAGCAGTAGTTCGTCTTCCGATTCTTTCCGGAGGCAGAACACCTGAGAGTATGTGTCACTGTCCGTATCGTGCACTACGCTGTCACGTGTGCATGTCACGGGATGATTTGTTGAGTCGGTCAGTTCAAATTTCACCAGTTTGGCTGGATCAAATTTGGCAAAATGTATCAGAGTTGACGAAACGTCAAAAAAATCACGCACGAAGACTTCGTCAACATGCTTATCTTTCACGATGCCTCTTATATGACGCGAAAACCGTTCTAATCTCTTGTGCAACCGAACATATTGTGGACATTTCTGGAAGAAGGGCTTGAGAAGACCCAGTAGGGGATAAACCGCCAGACTACTGCCCCAATCGCGAATTAGTTCGGTGGAGTGTTTGCTGTCACGGTTGTTCAAACATAGATTCTCAAGGATCTCACACACTTCACATACAAGTTTCTGGATTTTATTGTTCTGTTTAGCTTCTCGGACATCAGACGCAAGTTGGTCCAAGGTTTCCTTGTGCAGTCCTCTCAGGCCATTTTGGACCTCTGGAATAATCTCATCGCGAAAGATTGATTTGACGTCTTGAATGAGGTGAGGAATAATGGCTAGGAAATGTTTAGCCATTGATTCTTCAGACGAAGAACACATCTGTTCATATTTTGATGCAGTGCCTTTGGATATTTGTGGGTAATTCTCGAGATGATTTCCATAGCTTTGGTATGAAGCTACTCTTCCCACGTCTTCAACGGAACTCTCCAACTCAATGCAACAATCTCGTAACACCGTTTCGCAAAGGTCTTGAATTTTATCGCTGAAATATGTTCTCGACTCTGCATTCTTGATTTTCAAATCCGAGATCTTGACTGCAAGTTCTCTTAAGTTTCTGATGTGCATCTGGCCTCGTTGCGTCACTTTGTAGTCTGTAGAGACAATGAAGATACAATAGTAAAAGTAACTACTGGTGATGTCGGTACTTGGGGAGTCATAAATGGTCATAAATTTTCTCTGGTAGCCTTTTTCGTTTGATGAGTCGTGTTCTAAGAGGTTCCTTTTGGGGAGACTCAATCAGCCTATAAGATTAGGATCGATTAACATCGGTTTGTTATGCTTGATATGGGGTTGTCGTTTGGGTCTGTAAAAGTTGAGGTACAGTGAACACTCTCTAAGGTGGGAGTCCTTGTATTGGGACCAGTTCTATCTGTCCATCTTCGAGAGGTGTCCGCCTTACAGTGGTGTCCGCTTCAGTTGAGAGATTTCACTTATTGGGGAGTTGATTTATCATTTCTCACTTATGTAATTTAGGAGTGTTAAAAGTTACATCTTCATTCGCAACTCTCCATATATTTTGTTCTTGCGTACCCATCCCCCTGCAGTATACCATATATCACTTTGGCATGTAAAACTGATAAAATAAAACATGAAAAATGTATTTGCAGTGTAGCTAAATGGCTGAGCCGAGCGGCCATACCAATGATTTAATGGCTGATCGAAGGTATTCTTTGCCGATTGTATCTGCTCTTTCCCTTTTGATTGCATTATCTTCGCAGCGTAGCCTGCGTAAATAGGTTTCTCTCTGAGCACGCTCAATTCAGTTGAGCGCGCGATTTGCTCTATTTGCAGGGTAGCGTTGGCTAAGTCCGCCTCCACACCAATGCGTTTTCCTTTGAAAACGCGTACTTTTCGATGCGTTTTTCGCCTATCGTCCACACTAATACAACGATAGAAAACGCTGATCGTTTTCATCGGCAACGCATACAGTTGAAAACGTTGTCCAGAGTGGAGACATTTGAAAACGAAGCGATTTGAAAACGGAGCCAAACGAAAACGCACCAGTGTGGACGCTGACGGTTATTCACATTACGTGAACTCCGATCCCCGCTTTCCACAGTTTTCGCTACTTTATATTCATTTGTTACTCGTAATAGCAACTCACATTCCTCATCCGTCCAAATGAAAGCTGCAGACGTTTTCTACTTTGCTTTGGTCGGTGTTGCCATGCTTTTCGCCGCTTTTCTCTTCCAAACTGATGACGGCTTGAGTTTGATTTGAAAATGGCAGATGACTTTAGTAGCGTTTTCGATCGTTTTCGAGCGTATTAGTGTGGACGGGGAAAACGCTACGAAAACGATAGTGTGGAGGCGGAGCTTTTGATGCGTTTTCGATGAAAACGCAGCGATTCGAAACCGGAGCCAAACGAAAACGCATTAGTGTGGACGGGGAAAACGCTGCGAAAACGATAGCGTGGACGGGGAGATTTTGATTGGTTTTCGGTAAAAACGGAGCGTTTCGAAAACGCATTAGTGAGGACGTTACGTTTCCCAGCACTCTCAGCTCAACTTACCTTCTTCTTTCAAGTCCTCAAGACCTTTCCTCAAACTATCAGGATCTTTTGTCTCACCATTCTTCTTCAACCATGGTTGCAAAACTATTTCCAGTTGTTCATTCTCGTCCTTCCAAGAATTCGTGATTTGTGTCATTAACCCTTCAGGCGTTCCAAGCTTTTCAGCAATGGGTATAACGTTATAAACGGCTCCTTCTACTCTCAGTAGGCATCTGACATAACCACGCTGATCTGTGACGAAAAGATGAAGATGTATATGTCAGTTGAAATTTTCCGAGTTGTGAAAGCCTGTATTATCATCCTTGTAATATCTTATTACCAACGTTCTAATCACTTGCATAGCTCCTTTTATAGCTCTGTACATTGTTATTACCGGACATTCCCAACATTTCAATATTTCAGTCCAAATTCAGGGGCACCCAACGGATCGTTTCTAACGTATCCGAACAAATACATTGTTCTTAGCGTTTAAAAATAAGCCGTAAAAACGACGTTTCCGACACCTACAGGAAAATGTTCTCGTTGTGTACCCCTGTAGTATGAAGCGACCTATAACTAGAAGTATTGTTACTTCCCTTCAAGATTCCCCAACATTTATACAAAGGACAAGAGAGACGACTGGGGACGAGTCAGACACGACACAAGGAGCCCAGCCAGACTCAAGTTCAAACCAGCATCTGACTCTCAATCCGCAGTCCTAAGGAGAGAACTTACTATACCATTCGGTCTCCCACCGAACAGAACACCTTAGCAAAGCCATGCACCAAGCTGGGAAAGAAGGATCGCTGTGCACGTGATAAACATGTTAACGGGATGTTATTATTTTTCTATCACACCCACCTTGAGAAAGCAAGGGACAGAAGCTACTCGGACGGGTGAAAAAGACTCCGAGTTTTTCCAAAAGGAGTCAAACTTAATATTATTAAACTTATGACCTTCTGCACTACGGTCGGACGCTCTACCATTGAATAATATATTTGTCATTGTTACTACCAAGCTTAAATTTACCATCATTTCTCTCCACACATATCTCATATATCGACAAAACTAATCCTAGCAGTATGCGGGAAGTTCGTCACATTTGAACCTAGAGCAGTTTTATGGTCTAAGCTCCCACGAGTATCTGTGTCGATCGGTAGCTTATTGAAAGGTCATAGATTCGACTCGTGTTGTGAGAACTCGGAATTTGTTTTTCGTATATCCTGTGTCTCTGACTGAATAATATATTTATCTTAAGTGGAATGGGTGACTTGGATAAAGAGAGCATTTATTCATGTATTCACTTTATCCAAGTCACCCATTCCACTTAACATTTATTCACATTTTCGCTTTGATATTATTGAGCCTTGCAGTATAGCAGGACATATTGTCACATATGAACCTAGTTGTATGGCCTTGCTCACCATGAGTCCTCCATAGCTCAGTGGTTAGAGCTTCCAACCGGCACCTGGAAGGTCATGGGTTTGATTCCCGTTGGGGAGCTCAGAATGTTTTTCTGAGTATTTCGACTTGAGAGCATTTCTTCATTTAATATATTTCTCATTGTGTTTCTACCACGCATCATTACTTTACACGCAAACCCACCTTGTTCGCAGAAACGATTCTCGCTGTTGTGCCCATACTGCCCTTGCACACTGATTCTCCCACTCAGGATGCTGACCTCGTTAATCACTTTCAGTGGAAGCTTGATGGTACGTCCGGTGTTCCACCAAACATGGGATTCTACAGTGACATCTAAACTGCTGTGTTGATTGTCAGACAGTTGGTAGTCTTCGCCAAGATGAACAGAAACTTGAAGATCTTCACTGTTGTAGATACGCTTGTCTGTCGGTCCGTCAATGGAACGCACTAAACTGAATCCATCGTTTTCCACCAGTTGCACCAAGGCTGAAGCATTTACATAGTATGGTTCGTGGAAGATGTCTTGACTCATAAACACGAGTGCAAGTTCAGATGAGTCCTTTTTAAACAACACTGACAGTGTATAATTGAATGATAACAAGTTCAGACGCGATACAACCTCCTTGGCACGAATCCAAGCCACTGTCAGAAGGTTGGCAATGACCGAGAATCGTTGTACTTCAATACTCACTTCTTTCGTTGCAACATTGATGATTGCGTTTTGAGTAATGTCCTGCCAGGAAATCTTTCCGTCTTTAGCTTCTGTTCCATGTAAGACAAGAACGTCCTCGCTCTTGAAATTCCCTTCTTCGATCTCTATCTTGGTTGTCAATGTGACGGGTTTCTTAAACAAATGGCCATTTGGTTGAAGGTTGATGATAGGTCCGCCAAACATGACGTCATTTTCAAGTCCCCTTTGCACTATCAAACCGTAGTACTTGACGGGGTCCTCCAATGTTATCTTTATAGTCACAGGATTGTCAACTGCTCCAGGGGGGCATACGAGTTGGACACCCTCCGCCTTCACCATGCCACCTTCACTGGTAATAATGCCGGATGCAGCGTTGGTCGTCGTACAAAGTTGACATTCCTTTACCTTCTCTGAAAAGACACCTTTTGGGGATGAAAGAGATAAAATAGTGGGGAATATTTTAAGCCCGGATCAAACGACGATGAGCATTGTCTGAGAGTTCAAATCTCACTCTCGTTTGGCCTGAGAGTTATCGACGACACTCGCTGGTTCTCCTTTGGCCCTAGGCCATGCTAGTCGACGAAAGTTGACGAAAACTCTTATGAGAGCCAACTCTCGACAACTCTTATCCTCGTTTGGCCCGGGCATAAAGGCTCTAGAGTTACGTACATTAAAAGCCTGTATTAAAGATGAACACACATTTGTGTATATCGTCATGTAGATAAGCTAGTGGATGAAAACAATTAACGCAACGAGTAAATACATAGGAATACGTAACCCTGGAATGTAAAATGGAATGGATGTGCTCTTTGACACAAGATACGTAGCCACTCACTCTGTTTAAAGGCAATAGCTTTTTTTCACGCGTCACACTAAAAGGTGGATTTGACTTGATCTGACAAACCAGTTAACTGACTTTTCAATGTCTGATTCACTTATAAGATACCTGTTTCTCGGCAATCAATCGGCAAAATCATTCCCTAAGAAACAACTGCAAGTTACACCACAGAATGTTATTTAGTTTTCTTCTGGTCATTGGTCATGTAGCTGTGTTATACGTTCGTCGTTGGTCTGGCTGATGGATGGCTGACGAAGGAGCTATTTAACCCTATTCTGCCTGGGCTTTTTTTTCGTTCCTGAGCCTGGGGGGAGGGGGGGAGATAGTGCCCCCCCCCCCCCCCCCATGTATCTCGAAAAGTATTGACGCTATGAAAATGAAACTTACATGGTGTGTAAAGCATCCGAAAATCTTTATTTTAGTGGCAGTCACGTGTCAATTATGACGTCATACACGCCACAATGACGTCATACGTTAAAAAAAAACCCGCCATATTGGCTCCTAAATCTTGGATTTCTAAATTGTTCAGAAATGTCAAAAAATCTCCAAATTTGTTTTGAAAAAATCAAGAAAAATATAAAGATGCTAAAACGGCAAAGATTTTGGAAAGATTTCATCGTAAAAAGCAAAACTTTTATGAAAACTGAAAATTAAGCTAAAAAAACACAACAAATTTGGGTAAAACGATCTGTATCTCGAAAGTTATTTGTGCTATACAAATGAAACTTATGTGGTGTATAAAGCATTCAAACATGTTTATTTTAGTGACAATCACGAATCAATTGTGATATCATATCACGCCAAAATAACGTCATACTTTAAAAATGTCCGCCATCTTGGATCCACCATCTTGGATTTTTAAATTGTTCAGAAATGTCAGAAAATCACCAAATTTGATTTGAAAACATCAAAAACAATATAAGGATGCAACAATTGCAAAGATTTTGGAGGAAGCTATTCGTAGAAAGCGGAAATCTCATGAAAACTGTAAATTAAGCTGAAAATACCAAATTTGGCTAAAATGGCCTTTCAAAACTTTGTTGCCATGGAAACATCAATCAAATCACGTGATCAAAATATTGACACACCAAAATGTTCCCAGATAATTTTTAGGAAAGGTTTGGCTATGATTGCTTGAATGCTCTTTAAGTTCTAAGAAAAAATTTGATCTACAACTTGAAAATGACAATGACATTGACAAAATCTGAATAAAGATAAATTCTGAGCATTGTGAGCCATATTTTCATACAAATTGAGCAAACTAGATTTCATACCTTCGTCTTTCAATGCACCAGTCTGTGAATACTCTGTTTTTCCTGGTCCTCCCTGTAAACACAACGAGATCATTTACATTTAGCTGAAACTATTCACAGTAAGTATAGATATGTTTTCGGATGTCCAGCGATCGAAATAAAGCAACCCGGCCGTTTACTTAGTTTTTTTTTTTACTATTCAGGCGCCACAATTTTTGTTACTCATGTAGTTACTATCAACTAGTAACTACATTTTGAAATTAGCCGATTTTAAAAGATATTTGCTCACGGAGTGATTTCAAATGTTCAAGTCGTAATAAGACCTGGTATGTACACCGGCGGAAACTACAGTTGAATCTCTTTACAACGGGCCACCCTGGCCAGGGACATAATTAATTGGCCGGCCGTTGTCGAGAGGTGACCCTTTAAATTCAGGGAAGTTTCAACAATAGTGAATGTACGGGGTAAGGATGGGCGCGCGGTCGGGGCGAAGAAACCTGGCCGCTGTAGAGAGGTGGTCGTTATAGGGAGTTGCTTTAGGAGAGCCGATTGACTGTAATATAATTTGCCTTTATCAGGTCTATTTTCAAGTTTGAAATGAAAGAAATTAAAAGAATTCGAAGTTTCAAATCTGTTTAGAAAATGTCAAACAATGTCTAAGGGGGTGATTACATGGCGAATTTCAGCCCGGGCTCAAATTTCAGCCCGGTCAGGGGGGCTGAGATTTCAGCCCGGCTTCCAAATCAAATCCTCTTGAAATGAAGTTAGCGATTGCATGGACAAAGTTTCAGCCCGGGCTAAAATTCAGCCCGGCCAAACGGGCTGAAAAAACCCATGTAATCGGAATGGAATTTCAGCCCGGGCTGAAAAGTAAACTTGGGCATGCGCAGTGATTGTGTTTTGGCTAAATTGTAGAATGCCCGGCAACGTATTTGCATGTCATTGAATGAGAATGGTCCTTTTGTTTTTATACACACGTGCAGCCGGTATGGTATGTAAATAAGTTGCCGGTTATTGTAAAATCGCTCCTGTGTTTTTAAACAAGATGGCAACAGCAAAGGATAAAAGGTTCCAGTGGAATACCCGGTAACTTATTTGCATGACATTGAATGAGAATGGATCCTTTTGGGTTTTTTTTATGCTTCGTTCTACAAACGTTCAGCCGATATGTAAATAAGTTGCAGGTTATTCAAATCGCCCCTGATTCTCTGACTCTTCCCGTGCAATTTCAAATTTGGTGCCCGGGCTGAAATTTCAGCCCGGGCTGAACTTCGTCATGTAATCGCAACAAAATTCCAGCCCCCTAACCGGGCTGAGATTTCAGCCCGGGCTGAAATTCGCCATGTAATCACCCCCTAAGATTTGGTTTACTTAATTTACCTAGTATTGTCTAACAAATTGTTTTTGTGTTTGTGTTTTGTGTAGAACAATTACGTGACCGTTCTTGTATTTTATTAAAATATAATTCCTACCCGTTTAGGAGGAAATTGGATAGCATGAGTAGGTTCTTGGAGGTCACTCAAACGTCCTTCTTCTCTTATGCCACATCTACGGTAAGAAAGGAATATATAAACAATAGCCTCCATTTAGCTTCAAAAATATGCTCGGATATTTGTCCGCGGACATTATCTGTTCCGAGAAGCGAACAGTTTTCCGAGAGCGAAGCTCGAGGAAAACTGTGAGCTTCGAGGAACAGATAATGTCCAAGGACAAATATCCGAGCATATTTTTGAAGCCAAATGGAGGCTATTGTAGTTATTATCCTTCAAATATTTTTTCACAAGGCCGCTCTGTTTGCCGTGGAAGATCTCGGTCGGCCAAGCTGTTAAACATCAAAATAATTATGTTGGGGTTCAAAAATATTTCTACTCTGTTCAAAACAATCAGTTTTATTTAATTTAGCAATTTATTTGAGACGAAAACTGAACCAGCGCACGTGAAACGCAAATATTCAAAACTGGAGAATATCACTTGGCGAATATCACCCGGATATTCCCCAGTTTTGGCTGCGTCACGTGACGTGTTTAGACCAATCGCGCGCGAGAAAAATTTTTAATGGATTATAAATATATATATACGATGATACCACAATTGTGGGATCGTCTGAGATGGCTATATGCCAAACCTCAACCCAAGGCCGAAACAGTGTCACTGTCTGCAGTTATATATATATATTTTAAAAATACCGTTGACACTAACCGCTATACTATTGTACAGTTACAACGCTACTGAAGAAGGCCGAGACGGCCGAAACGTCGAGCAATAAAAAGCCAATTAACAGTCTTAATTGGAGTTGGATACTTGACCGTCACAATTTAATTTACATTCAATTATTCAAGTTTCCGCGATCGCTTCTAAATTTTAGTTTATGTAAGTGGAGCAAACAGCGAACTTCTTTCCATGTCAAAACTTTAATGCAGACGGTTCGCCCGTTCGGGCTTCCTCAGTACATCACAGGATTAAAAATACTTGGAATAACAAATTTAAAAAAAATAGATCTTATATAAGCGAGATTACAATTCAAACAAATATTAAAAATTACAAACAATAACATTCTTAATTACTGGTAAATAAAAATGAATGGCCTAGTGAAAGTGCTAATTAAAAGGTACCGGACCATTAGAGTATTACGTAATTACAAGGAAATTACAATGGAAATAAATAAACAATACAGTTCGTAACAAATTTCTAACTCAAAGTCCTTGAACTAAAGCGTTTTCTAGTGTACAATGTTACTCCAAAGTACTTGTCTTCGCTTTCTTGGGTTCACTTCTTCTTCAGCCACCGGCAAACAAGTTCAGTCCCTCATTGGAACAGCTCCCTTCTGTAAGTTTTTGATTTCCTTGAACAAACCTTGGGGGAAAATTCGAGTGAAACAAGAAGACTCGAAATGTGCAGAGCACAACACGGACGAACCCGACGGCTGGAAATGCGGCCTACGTTTTCGGACAAATTTAACCCATAAATTCCTCGTAACGAGGTCTGATGGAAACTTGTGTAGGGAAATATTGGGGGTGTAAACTTTCATTTTTACAACTCAAGCCGTTGGCGAGTCCCAAAACACAATATTTTCCTCCTTTCTTTTTCTTCGCCAGTCGCTCGCCTTCGGCCACCTTCGTGCGAGTCCACCCGGTGACATCACGATAGACAAAGTTACACAACAATTCCCCCTCAAAAATTGTCGCCATTTTGAAGTCAAAAGAGGCTGATATGGTTGTATTGAGGGTTCGTGGAGACAACGGCTCTCTAGGCCACAATAATTTTTTTTCCGTGATTAATACATAATGATCTAACTTTTTAACCCTATTCTGCCTGGGCTTTTTTTTTCGTTCCTGAGCCTGGGGGGGGGGGGGGGGGGGGGGCAGATAGTGCCCCCCCCTCCCCCCCTATGTATCTCGAAAAGTATTGACGCTATGAAAATGAAACTTACATGGTGTGTAAAGCATCTGAAAATCTTTATTTTAGTGGCAGTCTCGTGTCAATTATGACGTCGTACACGCCATAATGACGTCATACGTTAAAAAAATCCGCCATCTTGGATCCTAAATCTTGGATTTCTAAATTGTTGATCTGTATCTCGAAAAGTATTTGTGCTACAAAAATGAAACTTATGTGGTGAATAAAGCATTCAAACATGTTTATTTTAGTGGCAATTACGAATCAATTATGATATCATATCACGCCGAAATAACATCATACTTTAAACCTGTCCGCCATCTTGGATCCGCCATCTTGGATTTTTCAATTGTTCAGAAATGTCATAAAATCACCAAATTTGATTTGAAAACATCGAAAACAATATAAGGATGCAAAAATTGCAAAGATTTTGGAAGAAACTCTTCGTAAAAAGCGAAAATCTCATGAAAATGGACATTTAAACTGAAAATACCAAATTTGGCTAAAACGGCCTGTCAAACTTGGTTGCCATGGAAACATCAAGTCACGTGACCAAAAAATTGGCACTTTAAAATGTTCCCAGATAATTTCAGAAAGTTTGGCTATGATTTCTTGAATGCTCTTCAAGTACGATAAATATGATTCAAGTTTTTAGTTTTCTCCTGTTATTTTACTCCGGCAAACATTATGCGGAAAAACTGGATACTTTTGCAGGCTTTGTCTTTCAAATAAGTTATATTTTAACTTTTTTTACAACAGCACGTCCTAGCTAATTCAATGGAGGCAGAATGAACTGGCTGTTTAAGGTGGCCCGCGGTTATTTATTGGAGCGGAGGTTCCCTTTTTAAAAACTACTTTTCGGCAGGAAAGCGTCAATTGATTTCTCTAATTTTTGGTATTCAAAATATGGAATCTTTAAATTTTAGAAGGCTTTTAATTTTAGAGTAAACGAAATTTAAGATTTACAGATACAAGCGCTATTAGAAAACATTGTTTTTTACGAAATCGCGAATATTTTCATAAAACGAAGATAGATTTTTTTCTAATTACGTTCAATAAGTTCCACTACTTCAATGTTTACTGTGAGCAAGTTCCACAAAATCGGCTGCATAGAAATTGCTGCACAGTTCACTGCTGAATTTTAGCTTCAAAATAATATGCTCGTGTATTTGCTTCATCTGTTGCAAGAACGCTTCAATAATGCTAAGATCGCACCTATTGTTAGAAAGCTTGATACCACCTAAACCTTTGCTGAATAATCGGAAAAGATCGGAAATTCCCAGTAAAAGTTATAAGCAAATGAAGAACAAGATGTTTATAGTGCGTAATTTGTGAATTTCAAAATATTCACGTTTGTTCGACTTGTGAAAAAAACTACCGATTTGTTTTCCGTAATTGTTAAGAATGATAAAATCCAGCATATATAAAAACGACCTCGCCTAGTTTTGGGCGTGTAGCCTCGACGAAGCTCGGCGAATTAAGTCGTCAAGTTAGCTACTTCATGTCCTCCATTTTACCAATGCTTTGAAAACCCCTCGTCTTCCGTAAATTATTCAAATTTGCCGCGTTCTGGGATTTATTTTGCACTTGGGAATTTTACGGATCATCGAAAATTTAAATGATAATGAACGATCAATGACATTCCAAGGAAATTTTCGATGATCCGTAATTCCCAAGTGACAAATAAATTCCAGAACGCGGCAAGTTTGAATAATTTACGGAACACGAGGGGTTTTCCTAGCATTTGTAAAATGGAAGACATGAAGCAGCTAAATTGACGAGCCAAATTCTCCGAGCTTCATCGACGCTACACGCCTGAAACAAGGTTAGGCCGTTTGTATTTATGCTGTATTTTATCATACTTAGAAATAAGCGAAAACAAATCGGTAGGTTTTTCAAAAGTCGAACAAACATGAATATCTTTAAATTCACAAATTACGCACATAAACATCTTGTTCTTCATTCGCTTATAGCTTTTCCTTGGAGTTTCCGATCTTTTCCGATTATTCAGCAAAATTTTAGATAACATTAAGCTTTCCAATGATAGGTGCGATATAATAATTATTTTAGCGTTCTTGCAACAGCTGAAGAAATACACAAGCATATCATTTTGAAGTGAAAATTAAGCAGTGAACTATGTAGCAATTTCTGTGCAGCCGTTTTTGTGGAAACTTGCTCACAGTAAACCTTGAAGTCTTGGAACTTATTGAACGTAATTAGAAAAAAATATATCTTCGTTTTATGAAAATATTCGCGTTTTCTTAAAAAACAAGGTCTTTTAATAACACTTGTATCTATTAATCGTTTATTCCGATTGCCCTAAAATTAAAAGCCTTCTATAATTTGAAGATTCCTTGTCTAGATTACCAAAAATTACAGAAATCGGTTAACGCTTTCATGCGGAAAATTAGTTTTTAAAAAGGGAGCCTCCGCTCCAATAAATTACCGCGGGCCACCTTAAACAATAATAAATGTTGTTTGTATGAGTGTATGTATGTACTGTGTAGGTTTCTATGTACGTATGTGTAAGAAATTCCCTTTCCATTATTAACATAAATATTGTAATAAAGAAATGTATTATTAGTTATTAAGTAGATCTAACTGCTAAGGATGGTATGTGTAGTTGAAGTATTGTTTTGTAAAATAGTGTAAGTATCGTATTGTAAGTAGTAAGTACCGTTTTGTAAGAAGTGTAAGTACCGTTTTCGGTAAGTAGTGTAAGCATCATATTGTAAGTAGTGTGAGTATCGTATTGTAAGTAGTATGTAAGCATTGTATTGTAAGTATCGTTTTGTAAGTAGTGTTTTTGTGTTGAAATTGAATAAAAAAAAATGCATGGAAGTATATATAGTTGAATGTTCAATTAATTAGGGGACAAAAAACGTGATACATGCAGCATTTGTAGAGAGGCCACTGTGTTTCGCGCTCGCTTCACTGGAACGTGTACCTTTTGTTAATACTAAAGTTCTAGAATGTTCTGCAAAAAGGATGGCCATTGTAGAGAGGTGACTGTATGAGGGGGACAAAAAATCGTGGTCGTTGTAGAGAGGTGACTCTTATAGGGGACAATCAACGACGCCGTTGTACAGAGTGGATATTACTGCAGCTTTGTCTGTGTGTCAGATTGCCTTTAGCCTGCGTAGCTGGCGGTCTTGTTGGCGCGCGATGCAAAATTCGTAAGCGGCGAAGCCGCGACAGCGAGCGGCAAAGCCGCGACAGCGAGCGGCAAAGCCGCGAGAGTCTGGGGCGGAGAGGGTCGAAAGACCGCCTGCTCTAATTCCTGGGGTTTTTGAATGCTGCCCACTTTTATCACTTTCATCACCTCCTTTGGTGTAATTAAATTAGCCAATCAGAGAGAAAGCTGTATAGAAACTTGTCAATTATTTTCTTCTCAGCAAACATGACGCTTTTGGTGTTTATCACTCATGCAGACAATTTTGGAAGTGAACTTCGGAGGCGCACGTAATAAATATTTTTTTCTGTTCAGCACTTTGAAAATGCTTTCCAAATAGACCTCTCTCGAGTCAAACGGTGCGGTAGTTCCGGAGAAAACAGCTTTTTTCGCCGCAGACATGCCAGCACCGGGAAATATTACACACTGGCTTTCGTAGTTAAATATGCAAATCTTGCACCGGACATTTCAGAGCGAAGTTACTAACAAACACAGGAAACAAATATTCTAGCTGTCCTGCGCTTTGAAACCCCTTTCGATAGAGATCTTTTTCGATTCGATCCGTTTAACAATTTTCGAGAAACGACTTTCGAGCGTGTGAGATCGAATACAAACCATTGCGTTACGAAGAAAATTGAGACGACCACGAAGTTTCAATTGACCAATTTTTGACAGCTCACTGAGTTCGCAAGTTTTCCCTTGGGAGAGATCAGAAGGATCAACTAACATTTGATTGACGTGACACCGCTCTCAGCCAATCCGAAATTCCCGTGCACTGCTGCAAGGACTATTCAAAAACCCCAGGAATTAGAGCAGGCGGTCTTTCGATCCTCTCCGCCCCAGACTCTCGCGGCTTTGCTGTTCGCAATCGCGGCTTCGCCGCTTACGAATTTTGCATCGCGCGCCAACAAGACCGCCAGCTACGCAGGCTAGATTGCCTTTTATAGCATTTTTGTATCTTTTTAAATGAGGAAGTTAAGGCAGCCCTCACTTGGTTGTTTCCTCTGATGCACCCGTCTTGGTTTCTTCCAGCACTTGAAGTTGTTCTTTTGACTCAGGCTTGTGAACTATTTTGCCACTATCTCTACCACCACTGTCCGCACCATCGCCTGCTCTGCCGGATGTTACCACCTCAAATCCTTAAAGACAAAAAACAACAAACATCACGTCAACATTCACTCCATATATGGGCATGGTAAGATAGTTCATGCAGGTGGCTTTTACGTTTTAACTTCCAAATCCTCAGATTTCACTGAAATCATGATGTTAAACTAGTTTCCAGATTCAGACTGCGTAGCTTCCAAAATTAGTCACCAGGAGTTGTTCCATGAGCAACTTATTTTTGGTTTTCCGGCGAATTTCAGCGGAGATAATCGATTCAGGCTTAAATAGAATCTAGGAAAAGTCTTCGTCTTTAAGATGTGGGTTGAGTCTTTAAGCACTAGAGTGAACATAAACGGCGTGTAGTTACCTGTGAGGCTCTCGACCAGGATCGACTGCTGAGAAGGTGGACCTCTCGTGGTGTCCTAAAACAGTGGAAAGAACTTACTTTGTATCAAATGATAAAGGTTTCCGTAATCTGCTGCTTCTCCTTTTATGTCACCAATGGCTTCTCTGATCACAAGTGCTTTCTCAAGATATTCGTTAGCCTTGAGATATTCACCAAGAGATTGAAACACAGTTCCTAGGTTTCCGTAATCTGCTGCTTCTCCTTCTATGTCACCGATGGCTTTCCTGATCACAAGTGCTTTCTCAAGATATTCCTTAGCCTTGAGATATTCACCGAGAGAATTAGACACAGTTCCTAGGTTTCCGTAATCAGCTGCTTCTCCTTTTCTGTCACCGATGGTTTTTTCTGATCACAAGTGCTCTCTCGTGATATTCCTTAGCCTTGAGATATTCACCGAGAGATTGAAACACAGTTCCTAGGTTTCCGTAACATGTTGCTTTTCCTGCTCTGTCGCCGATAACTTTCCTGATCACAAGTGCTTTCTCAAGATGTTCCTTAGCCTTGAGATATTCACCGAGAGATTGAGGACACAGTTCCTAGGTTTCCGTACTCTGCTGCTTCTCCTTTTTTGTCACCGATGGCTTTCCTAATCACAAGTGCTTTCTCAAAATATTCCTTAGCCTTGAGATATTCACCGAGAGAATGAAACACAGTTCCTAGGTTTCCGTAATCAGCTGCTTCTCCTTCCTTGTCCCCGATGGCTTTTCTGATCACAAGTGCTTTCTCGTGATATTCCTTAGCCTTGAGATATTCACCGAGATATTGAGACACAGTTCCTAGGTTTCCGTACTCTGCTGCTTCTCCTTCCTTGTCCCCGATGGCTTTTCTGATCACAAGTGCTTTCTCGCAATATTCCTTAGCCTTTAGATATTCACAGGGAGATTGAAACACAGTTCCTAGGTTTCTGTAACATGATGCTTCTCCTTCTTTGTCACCGATGGCTTGTCTGATCACAAGTGCTTTCTCGTGATATTCCTTAGCCTTGAGATAGTAAACGGGAGAATGAAACACAATTCCTCGGTTTTCGTAATCTGCTGCTTCTCCTTCCTTGTCCCCGATGGCTTTTCTGATCACAAGTGCTTTCTCGTAATATTCCTTAGCCTTTAGATATTCACCGAGAGATTGAAACACAGTTCCTAGGTTTCCGTAACATGTTGCTTCTCTTTTTTTGTCACCGATGGCTTTCCTGATCACAAGTGCTTTCTCAAGATATTCCTTAGCCTTGAGATATTCACCGAGAGATAGAAACACAGTTCCTAGGTTTCCGTAATCTGCCGCTTCTCCTTCTCTGTCACCGATGGCTTTCCTGATCACAAGTGCTTTCTCAAGATATTCCTTAGCCTTGAGATATTCACCGAGAAATTGAAACACAGTTCCTAGGTTTCCGTAACTTGTTGCTTCTCCTGCTCTGTCGCCGATAGCTTTCCTTATCACAAGTGCTTTCTCAAGATATTCCTTAGCCTTGAGATATTCACCGAGAGATTGAGACACAGTTCCTAGGTTTCCGTACTCTGCTGCTTCTCCTTTTGTCACCGATGGCTTTCCTGATCACAAGTGCTTTCTCAAGATATTCCTTAGCCTTGAGATATTCACCGAGAGATTGAAACACAGTTCCTAGGTTTCCGTAACATGTTGCTTCTCCTTCTCTGTCGCCAATAGCTTTCCTGATCACAAGTGCTTTCTCAAGATATTCCTTAGCCTTGAGATATTCACCGAGAGATTGAGACTCAGTTCCTAGATTTCCGTAATCTGCTGCTTCTCCTTTTTTGTCACCGATCACTTTTCTGGTCACAAGTGCTTTCTCGTGATATTCCTTAGCCTTGAGATATTCACCGAGAGAGTTAAACACAGTTTCCTAGGTTTCCGTAATCAGCTGCTTCTCCTTCCTTGTCCCCGATGGCTTTCCTGATCACAAGTGCTTTCTCGTAATATTCCTTTGCCTTTAGATATTCACCGAGAGATTGAAAACACAGTTCCTAGGTTTCCGTAACATGTTGCTTCTCTTTTTTGTCACCGATGGCTTTCCTGATCACAAGTGCTTTCTCAAGATATTCCTTAGCCTTGAGATATTCACCGAGAGATTGAAACACAGTTCCTAGGTTTCCGTAATCTGCCGCTTCTCCTTCTCTGTCACCGATGGCTTTCCTGATCACAAGTGCTTTCTCAAGATATTCCTTAGCCTTGAGATATTCACCGAGAAATTGAAACACAGTTCCTAGGTTTCCGTAACATGTTGCTTCTCCTGCTCTGTCGCCGATAGCTTTTCCTTATCACAAGTGCTTTCTCAAGATATTCGTTAGCCTTGAGATATTCACCGAGAGATTGAGACACAGTTCCTAGGTTTCCGTACTCTGCTGCTTCTCCTTTTTTGTCACCGATGGCTTTCCTGATCACAAGTGCTTTCTCAAGATATTCCTTAGCCTTGAGATATTCACCGAGAGAATGAAACACAGTTCCTAGGTTTCCGTAATCAGCTGCTTCTCCTTCCTTGTCCCCGATGGCTTTCCTGATCACAAGTGCTTTCTCGTAATATTCCTTAGCCTTTAGATATTCACCGAGAGATTGAAACACAGTTCCTAGGTTTCCGTAACATGTTGCTTCTCTTTTTTTGTCACCGATGGCTTTCCTGATCACAAGTGCTTTCTCAAGATATTCTTTAGCCTTGAGATATTCACCGAGAGATTGAAACACAGTTCCTAGGTTTCCGTAATCTGCCGCTTCTCCTTCTCTGTCACCGATGGCTTTCCTGATCACAAGTGCTTTCTCAAGATATTCCTTAGCCTTGAGATATTCACCGAGAAATTGAAACACAGTTCCTAGTTTTCCGTAACATGTTGCTTCTGCTGCTCTGTCGCCGATAGCTTTTCCTTATCACAAGTGCTTTCTCAAGATATTCCTTAGCCTTGAGATATTCACCGAGAGATTGAGACACAGTTCCTAGGTTTCCGTACTCTGCTGCTTCTCCTTTTTTGTCACCGATGGCTTTCCTGATCACAAGTGCTTTCTCAAGATATTCCATAGCCTTGAGATATTCACCGAGAGATTGAAACACAGTTCCTAGGATTCCGTAACATGTTGCTTCTCCTGCTCTGTCGCCGATAGCTTTCCTGATCACAAGTGCTTTCTCAAGATATTCCTTAGCCTTGAGATATTCACCGAGAGATTGAGACACAGTTCCTAGGTTTCCGTAATCTGCTGCTTCTCCTTTTTGTCACCGATGGCTTTCCTGATCACAAGTGCTTTCTCAAGATATTCCTTAGCCTTGAGATATTCACCGAGAGAATGAAACACAGTTCCTAGGTTTCCGTAATCAGCTGCTTCTCCTTCCTTGTCCCCGATGTCTTTCCTGATCACAAGTGCTTTCTCAAGATATTCCATAGCCTTGAGATATTCACCGAGAGATTGAGACACAGTTCCTAGGTTTTCGTAATCTGCTGCTTCTCCTTTTTTGTCACCGATGGCTTTCCTGATCACAAGTGCTTTCTCAAGATATTCCTTAACCTTGAGATATTCACCGACAGAGTTAAACACAGTTCCTAGGTTTCCGTAGCATATTGCTTCTCCTTTTTTGTCACCGATGGCTTTCCTGATCACAAGTGCTTTCTCAAGATATTCCTTAGCCTTGAGATATTCTCCGAGAGAGTTAAACACAGATCCTAGGTTTCCGTACTCTGCTGCTTCTCCTTTTTTGTCACCGATGGCTTTCCTGATCACAAGTGCTTTCTCAAGATATTCCTTAGCCTTGAGATATCCACCGAGAGAATGAAACACAGTTCCTAGGTTTCCGTAATCAGCTGCTTCTCCTTCCTTGTCCCCGATGGCTTTTCTGATCATAAGTGCTTTCTCGTGATATTCCTTAGCCTTTAGATATTCACCGAGAGATTGAAACACATTTCCTAGGTTTCCGTACTCTGCTGCTTCTCCTTTTTTGTCACCGATGACTTTCCTGATCACAAGTGCTTTCTCAAGATATTCCTTAGCCTTGAGATATTCACCGAGAGATTGAGACACAGTTCCTAGGTTTCCGTAATCTGCTGCTTCTCCTTTTTTGTCACCGATGGCTTTTCTGATCACAAGTGCTTTCTCGTAATATTCCTTAGCCTTGAGATATTCATCGAGAGAGTTAAACACAGATCCTAGGTTTCCGTACTCTGCTGCTTCTCCTTTTTTGTCACCGATGGTTTTCCTGATCACAAGTGCTTTCTCAAGATATTCCTTAGCCTTGAGATATTCACCGAGAGATTGAGACACAGTTCCTAGGTTTCCGTAATCTGCTGCTTCTCCTTTTTTGTCACCGATCGCTTTTCTGATCACAAGTGCTTTCTCAAGATATTCCTTAGCCTTGAGATATGCACCGAGAGATTGAAACACAGTTCCTAGGATTCCGTAACATGTTGCTTCTCCTGCTCTGTCGCCGATAGCTTTCCTGATCACAAGTGCTTTCTCAAGATATTCTTTAGCCTTGAGATATTCACCGAGAGATTGAGACACAGTTCCTAGGTTTCCGTAATCTGCTGCTTCTCCTTTTTTGTCACCGATCGCTTTTCTGATCACAAGTGCTTTCTCGTGATATTCCTTAGCCTTGAGATATTCACCGAGAGAGTTAAACACAGATCCTAGGTTTCCGTAGCATATTGCTTCTCCTTTTTTGTCGCCAATGTCGACTTTGATCGCCAATGCTTTCTCCGTATATTCTTTAGCCTTGACAAATTCTCCAAGTTCATACAGTATATTTCCAAATTTTTCACAAACACTTGCTTCTAAATCTCTTTCACCAATTTTTCTCAAGATATTGATTGTTCTCTCATAAAGTTCTTTTGCCTTTATATGTTTGTTTTGACTCAGGTATATTTCTGCCATTTGTATGGCAACACTGGCTTTTTGACTACATTCGGGCAATATGACAAGAACTTTACTCCCGTATTGAATTGCATTTGTATAATCAGCGGTAACAGAGTACGCCCTGAACATTGTATAATAGATACCACTATAAACTATTTTGGCCAATTCTTCTTGCATTCCCTGACCTTTGTCATTAAGGATAATTAAACATTCTTTACATAACTCGATGGCCTTTAGACTGCGACTGGTGTTGAGAAGGAAAGTAGCAACAACTATGGCTATAACGATGGCTTCTAGAACTTTCCCTATGTTGTACATGATAGTTCTTCCGTAAGCCTGATAAAAAGAAATAAAGTAACACATTTTAAATGTTGTCACCACGTGACCTTATATCAATTATGGTGAGACTTGCCATCCAGCAACCGCTTCGAACCCATACATACTACGAATAAATACAGGTATACATAATAACCCTGATGACGAGTACACTCTAATTTTAGAGCTGAGGCTGAACCAAGACCGAATGTTCTTATTTTTTGGCGATTTCAGCCTTAAAACGGTCTTAGATGTTACTTTCACACAAAAAGATTTGAACGTGACCATGAAAATGTATTTACGTTTTATGGTATAGAAATTAATGTTGTTACTATAAAAATGTGCTTATTCGCAGAGATATTTGAAATGTTACATTTTTTTTTAATTTTTTGAAAGGATACTGTAATATTTTAGTAGAGCTCGATGCAAGAAACAAGTGAATAACCTAACCTCAGCCTGGCTATGTTCTTAGCATGTTCTTAAAATTTTGGTCAATCTCAGCCTCAACGTTCATATAATCAAAGGCTTCTATGAGCCACTCATGAATGATAAGGCATAAAGTAGAAAATTCCAACAGAAAGCCAAGTGCTGCGGATGGAAATTGATAAGCAAGTCAAACAAGAATTATGAACATACAACTGCCTGATTCCACATGGCCACAGTGGCTACAAATATATATGTGCTCATTTGTTGACTAAATTACTCCATGCTGATGTATTGTTTACATTTTGTGAATACATGCCACCCTTCAAAGTGGTGTTATCATTTATTGGTCAAGAAATCAGAATACATTTAGCACACCGTGATGCAGTTCTATAAGTGGTTTTCCAAAAAGTATTTTTTCCGTAGTCCAGTCCCGGGGGGGAGTCCCAATAATGGACTATACGGGGAGGCTCCGCCCGAAAGGGGTACCTTTTCAGACTGGAGGTATATAAAAGGGTAGGGATTTCACGAGCTGGAGTATAGAAAAGGGTAGGAATTTCACAAGTTGGAGTATAGAAACGGGTAGAGAAAACTTTCATTTAGGTATGAGGTGGACTGCAGGTTTGAAGTTCTTAGCCATCGGAAGAAAACTTCCTTCCACTTCCTTCTGGGGATATATATTGTTCATTAAGTTCATTCCAAGGGTATAGAAAAGGGATGCAGTGTTTCTACTGTAGGTATATGAAAGGGGTACCATTTTCCATGGAAGGTATATGAAAGGAGTACCTTTTCTGTCAAAAATGGTATATAAAAGGGTAAGGGGTTGGACCTCTGGGCGGAGCCTCTCCGTATAAAACTTTTTTGAGTACCCCCCGGGAGTCCAGTCCCGATCAGTTCAAGATGGCGCCTATTGTTGAAAAGTTCCATCGTTTAAAAGTCCCAAATAAACTTGTCCGTGATTCAGATAAAGATGAACTTTATTCATGCAATTGGTATAAAGCAAATACAACACTTAGCGTACTGTATGTAGTGTTTAGCTAGGCTACCAAAATGAATCTCTGCAATAGAAGACTCGATCGATCAATAGATCCGCATTTTTTCTTCCTTTCCTAAGTCACGCACACATGCACAGAATTGGTCGAAATGGGACACGGCTAGCTCTCCTCCTTCATCTCTTCTCAAATTATCCATCCTTCCTCAAACTGCTCCTCGATCTACGCCTGCCACCTTGGAAGACCCGTCGCCGCCATCTTGGATACCATCTGAACCCTCGTTCCCTACCCTCTCCTAGGCGTTTTGCGCCACCGACCCCCCCCCCCCCCCCCACCC
>MU826874.1:37862-58617 GCA_029204205.1 Desmophyllum pertusum | reverse complement strand
TCACTGCGCAAGCTCCTTTGGCCACTACAAAACACTTCCCCCTTAAAAAATGTTATTTCATACTTGCTCTGTCCCTTTTTCTTTTTTTTTTTTCTTCTTCTAAGGTTACTGTAAACCTTCGAGGGTGCCATCCGGGAAATCTTTCTATGGCGCTTTGTTTAGAAGAAAACCTCTATAAAACTAGTTTATGACTTGTAAAGGTAATAGAATGAAGAATCTCGATAAAAGCACTACTTTTGTCCGTTTTTGTTGTTAGGCGCAAGCGCAAGCCTTCGAACGCAAAACTGACAGTGTCTGCTTAACTGAGTTTACAAGCCTTCGCGTTACCGCGGCCATCAAAACAATCTGGACTATACTCATTTAGGAGATAATGGGCTAACAAAGTATGTGAGGCTTTTCAATACTCTTATTGGTTCGCGAAAAAAGTCTATTTTAAAGTTAGACAATGGATATGTTTTCGATGCGTGTCACGCGCTGGGACGCCACGCGAAAAATATTTCGAATTTCGTTAAAGCCTCACACAGTTTGGTGCATTAATGTCTAACAAACATTTTGGCCAAATTTCATTAAAATCCAACAAATCTACATACCCTGTTAATTCATTTGAAGAGAGGGAATTCGCACAAAAACAAATCCGGAGTTTTCGGGCAGAAAAGATTTTTGGAGTTTTCACACTTAATCAAAGCGGGTGTGAATGCGGTCATGCCGCCGACCAATAGAACACAACATAGGAATCCCCCAGAGAGCCTTGTGACAAGGCAGTCTATTGAAATTCACGGGAAACGACATTTCCATGATTTGCGACAGAGAGTTTTTCTGTTTGTACAAATTATAAGGACTTCAATTTGCTTCGTTCGGGTTCCAGAATTTTCGTAGAATTCAAGGTAATAATTTATTCTTGCTGAACCAAAATATTATCTTTGTTAAGATGCATTAAGCGATTCTAGTACAGTGAGCACGGCTGATTTGATTCAGTACTAATTGGCTCAGTCTGTTTATACAGTGTTTTTCCACGCAAACAATCGACACATTTCACGGCACTTCGAATTTGTTTATACTTTACTGATCTGGCGACATCAAAGGAGGACAGATTCTCACCGAAAAAATTCGACATCTTCGGGCTTTAGCATTATTTCATGAAACTACTAAGCTAAATCATTTAAAAGCAAAGTAAGATATTCCCAATCGAATCGTAACTTCGAACAGAATAGAAAATAGAAACTTTTTTTTTTACTTTTTGAAAAATTGGGTCGGTCGGGCGATGGGAAACAACACATTTTATGGGGATGACCTTAGAAGTATTTCAGTCGTCAGAATATTTCTATTTGTAATACATTTTAATTTCTTTTTTGCTCCGTGACGATCATTTTAACAATATTTGAACGACATGTGTTCACCAGTTTGTCAGGTTTGTTTGTCTTTTCCCAGAACATGTTTACATTGGCAGCTACGAGCGTTATTCTGATTGGATAGTAGCCCCACTGTGGAAATAGTTCACATCGAATCAAACACAATACCGTTTCGTTTCTGAAGAAACGAAACAAAAATATAATCATAGCAGCTATAAACAGCCATAACAATATAGCTTGCAATAATCTTTTCAAATGCAAATATTTTAACCTCTCCCCGCATGACGTAATATATGATATAATTAGTCCGCTTTCTGGGAATGTCGGGAAAGCCCCTCAACGAGAATGTTCCAAAGCGACTGAACTGAACGTCGCGGTAAGTAAACCTTGTGTTGTTTGTTCTCGATCTCTACCAATACAATATATTATATAATATATAAGAAGATTTATTTTATGATTACAACGTACATAACTGAAGAATCAAACGAAGCGGTAATGGTAAATTCGTTAACATAGAGAGCTGTTTGGCATGGTGATGCGATCTCGCGTCTGTTTTGAAAAGGCGGAAGTATGAAATTGATCAAATCGTTCAAGTATTTTTGGATACAAATGGTAACTTGATGGTCTTTCGTGTCTCGAGTTAGGGATGAAGAATTATAACAGACCAAGAAGAACAGTTGTTTTTTAAATTTGCAGCACTTAAACCATCGAAATGACAGGAAGCTAAAATATGTCAATTCGGCTCATATATAGCCTCCTCGCAGACGTTCTTTGGGCTCGTCACGCAATCTTTCCTCCCCGTGACGAGCCCAAAGAACGTCTGCGAGGAGGCTAGCTCATATATTAAAACGGAATGATCGATGATCGAGGACTAGCTATTCCATCTGACCATTTGACACAAAAATGAAGCTCGCAAATAAAAGGTACATGAGTAGTACACTATAAGATAACCTACGTTTCTTCCCGTCCGGCTTTTACATGAGTTTTAAACCTTTTTTGCCCGCATTTTTGTGTATAACTTAATCTGCATTTGTGTTTGTTTTGTAGCCGGTATTAATTATTAATTGAAGGCGCTGTTATTTCGTTTTGGTTTCATTTTGATAAGAAGATCCCAAAACGGGACACGGTAAGTTTATTTCTTGCTCCAAACTGTAAGCTGCTTAACTGAAAGCTCTGCTAGGTGATGTTAAATAATCTAAATTTCAGAGATTGATTAATGACTTGCGATCGCGTGACGTAAATATTTACATTTGCGTTTGGGCGTGAAGCCTGGTTTCACTGCGCAAGCACAGTAATTCTGTGCAAGTGAAAACGAATTGCACAAGAACGACATTCACCTAGACTACGAGTATAGTCCCTCATTTTTCTCAGGGATCGAGCGGGCGAGCGCCCGCTAAACGCGTGGAAATCACCTCCCGCGTTCCGCGCGAATTCTAGTACATTTACTGGCTAGAATTCGTATCAATTCTTTGATGATTTTTTCATGCTTAGCAGTGACAATACAAATGAACTTACAAAAAAATTGGGTGGGGTTGTACCGCTGGACTACAAAAACCCTTACCCCGTACCAGACCACAAAACACGAATTTGGCGACCCTGTTCCAGACTAAATGTTGAAAAAGATACCCTGTTCCAGATGACTTTTTAAAACAAATTTCTAACCCAAACCCGGGTTCACTACGGTCTGTATCGTTATAAACCGGAGTCTCCGTCGAATCTTACAAAATTCGAAATAAATTACTTTTACAGCCATAACAATATTCGTATTCTCACTGCAATCGAGGTTTAAAAATGATTTGCATTTGAAAAGTTCTCCGCATGACGTAATAGGAGTGTTCACTGTTTATCAACATTACGTCAAATTTGCTTTGTTATTCAAATTTGCCAACCATTAAACAAAAGAACTCTTTGTTTCAACCGCCAATAGGTCGTTGGTTGGAATGTCGGGAAACCCCCGACGAATATGTTCGTGGTTTCACTTTCCAAAGGCGACTGAACTGAATGAACGTCGCGGTAAGAAAACCTCGTGTTGTCTGTTCTCGATCTCTACCAGTTTACAGTATATAAGAAGATTTATTTTATGATTACAACATAACTTAAAAATAGGTCCGCAATGCGTACTTGTTTTTTATGCGTTTGGTGCCAATAAAGACAAGTTATGCTATTTGCAGGGGTATGAATTAGGCACATTATTGTAACGGAATTACTTGCTATTTGCAGTAAAAATCCGGTGGAATGCAACTTTTCCTTAAGGTATGGGTTTTCCAAATAGATCCTAATAATTGGGTTGGTTACTGGAAGCTGTTTACCATTTGAACAAAAATAAATGAAAAAAATAAATAAATAATCAATTCAGCCATATGGCCATTTTGGATAATAAATGGATGCTGTAAAATTATTAAATAATTATATAAAGCACTGACTATACAATACACTTGAATATTATTTTAACTGAGTGAGCATTCATTCTCCAATTTGGAGAATGAATGCTCACTCAGTTAAATAATATTCAAGTGTATTGTATAGTGTGCAAACAATTTAAGCTGCACTCTGGCCAAACTGACCCACGCTGCAGGGCGTATCCTGTTTTCTGCAGCATGAAGCCGACTAGGAGTATTGCTATACCCCCTGGATGGGATATTAGTCCATAGCAGATTCCCCCCCCCCCCCCCCCCTGCATTTTGTTGCTGGTAACCATTTGTACTCCTGGGAGGAGGGAGACACTGTGTGGGTTAAATGTCTTGCCCAAGAACACAACACAGGGGCGGATCCACAAATTTAAGAAAGGGAGCCGTAGAAATTTCTGATATTATTGTAATTTCACACAATTATTAAGAGACCTAACCTGAAAGAACTTACCAAAACCTTACATCTGAATTATTTCCTCTTAGTTAAACATATATGAACGGAATCATAGTTGGCCAAAATTTTGCAGTCCAGATGTAAGGTTTTGGCAAGTTTAATATTTCAGGTTCAGGTCTCTTTAGTTAATAATTGTGCGATTACACTTGTTTCGCCGGGTTCTCATTAGAACCCGGCGAAACAAGTGATGTCAGGCGCGGATCCAGGAACTGAAAATAGAGTCTGAGCGCCGAATCTATGGAAGTCCGGAGGCAAACGTTTTTAGATTTTCACCCTATAAAATTATATTTCTTCGATTTTGTGAGTCATTGGAAATTTGACTGATTTCCGTGTTAGCCCGTCTGGAGGCAAAGTTTTAGGTTGCATCCTCTAATATGTACAGATGAAATATTTCGCCGTTAATTAACGGAGAAGTTTTGCGTCTGTATTATTGTATATACAGATTCACTTATTTGTGATTTTAATTTCTCTCTGTAGAGTGAGGTCAATACAAGATTCGCATTTATCAAATCACCGGCGCCTGGATGTAAACATCGAAGTGCCGCTTCCGGGGTTTCAACAAGAGAGAAAAAATCCTCCGGGCCCCTGGGTAAACTACCAAGAAACTATATACAGTGAAATAAATGCATTTTTAAAATAGAGATTTAACTATAAATTCAAGAAAAGCGCAAGAAATCAGAATGAAAACAAATAAACTTAAACTTATAAAACATCTCGAACTCTGCGACATAAACATTGGTTTTAATTTTAACTGAACTCGTTCTTTATCGATCGAAGGCCGGTTTGTTTTGCTTTCCTAGCAATAAAAAGTCCAGAAAGTCGTCCTGTTGTCGTTCTGACAGGCAATTTTGACAGGGTTTATTTTCATTTGGAGTGGGATGTATGTGCATGTAAAGAATATTTCGCTGAGATTGATGACGATAAAATAGAAACAAATTAAATTTACCCTAAAATATAAGTTCTTGTGCTTCGAGTTAAAAGCTTGTACGTTTTAAACTACAAAATGCTACTAAAGAACTGAAAGATACACGACCATGTTTACCCTGCCAACAGAGTAGCTTCGATCATCATAGTTGAAAAGTCGGGTAATAAACATAACAATAGAAATATAATTACCTTGGTCCTTGGCGCCAATTCAATGACGATTTCCCGAACAATTCCAAGCCAAAGGTCAACAGCAAAAATTGGTCAATGCAGGTATGGAGAAGTTGACTTGGATTATTCGCTATTGATCGCGGACTCTGGCATGCAGTCCCACACTGGCCACTTTTCAGCTGGCGTTCAGTTCATTCGCAGAAAAACGTTTCCACGAATTATCTATTGTCTGATCTTCTCTTCTCTTCTGAAAACCTCAGAGTGGCAGGGTTGAAATGTTCCCTTCTTTGGGAAGTCCACTGCATCATAGATTGATTACGATGACGATACGAAATAACACTCGTGATGATGTGATGTGTCACTTCGGGAAATCCAAGGGGAACACCGAAGTTTGACTAACGCCCGAATTGTTAACATTTTACGGTTCTCTATCATTGTTTTTTAATGCGCATGCGCATAAAAAACAAAAATCAAACGAAGCGGTAATGGTAAAGAGCTGTTTGGTGATGCGATCTCGTGTCTGTTTTGAAAAGGCGGAAGTATGAAATTGTTCAAATCGTACGACTTCATCAAATGAAATGTTGTTACAAATGGTAACTTGATGGTCTTTCGTGTCTTGAGGTAGGGATGAAGAATTATAACAGACCAAGAAGAACAGTTGTTCTTTAAATTTGTAGCAGTTAAACCGTCAAATGACAGGAAGCTAAACATTATGTAAGCTTATATTCGGCTCATAAATTGACAATCGGCGATCGAGGACTAATTCCCATCTGACCATTTGACACAAAAATGAAGTTCGCAAATAAAGGATACATACTTAGCACGCTATAAGAGAACCTACGTTTCTTCCCGTCAGGCTTTGACATTGAGTTTTAAACCTTTTTTGTCCGCTGCGGTATTCTGTGTATTATTCAATCTGCAATTAATTTATTTTGTGTTTGTTTCGTAGGTATTAAAGGCGCTGTTATTTCAGTTTGCATGTTTTGGTTTCATTTTATAAGAAGATCCTAAAACAGGACACGGTAAGTTTATTTCTTGCTTCAAACTGTAAGCTGCTGAACTGAGACCTCTGCATGGGTGATGTTAAATAATATAAATTTCAGATAATGATTGCATGACTCGCGATCGCGGTGACTTAAATATTTACATTTTAGTTGGAATTTGAAGCCTGGTTTTCACTGCGCAAGCACAATAATTCTGTGCAAGTGAAAACAAATTGACGCAAGCACAAGCACAAGAACGACATTCACCTAGACTACGAGTAGTTCCTCATTTTTCTCAGGGATCGAGCGGGCGAGCGCCCGCTAAGCGCGTGGAAATCACCCCCCGCGTTCCACGCGCTTCGCGTGCGCTCGGCAGCTCGATCCCTGAGAAAATTGAGGGGCTACTCGTAGTCTAACATTCACCAGCAAGATTTGATCATTGTTAAAACCAGGTTTTTGTGCATTTGACTGATGGAAAACATGAATATATAATCAGTTTAGTTTTCGCTTGAAAACGAAACGAACAATTTTCACGGCACTGCGACGTTGTTAACCTGCAAGATTTGTCGAATTAACCCTATCCTGCCTGGGGGGGGGGGGGGGGGGGGGGGCAGAAAGTGCCCTTGCTGACTTCAAATTTATTTTACTTAAAGAGCATTCAAGCAATCATAGCTAAACTTTATGACTTTTCCTAAAAATTATCTGGAAACATTTTGGTGTGTCAATTTTTTGATCACGAGACTTGATGTTTCCATGGCAACCAAGTTTTGACAGGCCGTTTTTAGCCAAAGTATGACTTTATTTTGGCGTGATATGATATCATAATTGATTCGCGTTTGTCACTAAAATAAACATGTTTGAATGCTTTATACACCACATAATTTTCATTTTATAGCACAAATACTTTTCGAGATACAGATCGTTTTACCCAAATTTGTTGTTTTTTAGCTTAATTTTCAGTTTTCATAATAAAAATGTTTGCTTTTTGCGATGAAATCCTTTCAAAATCTTTGCCGTTTTAGCATCTTTATATTTTTCTTGATTTTTTCAAAACATATTTGTTGATTTTCTGACATTTCTGAACAATTTAGAAATCCAAGATTTAGGATCCAAGAAGGCGGATTTTTTAATGCATGACGTCATTATGGCGTGTATGACGTAAACATAAATATGCCTTATTATACGGCTGGCTCTATGAGCGGGCAAGATCAAGCAAATCCTGTGTTGTGATTGGCTACCTGCGCGGTCAAGATGGAGCCGTCTTGACCGCTCGGGATTGCCCGCTCTCTTCCCGCAAGAAGACTATTTTCCCGCGTCCTTCTAGTTATATAATAAATCCTCTATTGACCAAGCTTTTCGGTCAAGATGGCGGGATATTGGCCTTGTTCTTTGTTCTTCGTCTCGGTCCATAAACACGCAAAAAAAGAACTTGGCCAATATACCGCCATCTTGACCGAAAAATCTTGGCCAATAACCCATATGCTAGGCTGCGAATACAGTCGACTTCCATCGCGCGCCGCTTGCAGCGTCCCGCTCAGGGCGGGAGAAAACACGGGCGATAAAACGAGCGGTCCACTCTTTAAATAAAATAATAAATAAACAATTTAGCACTGCTGTACTAATTGTAGACACTGTAAATGAACAAAGAAATATTGTAAATATAACGTAAACTTGTTAAGAATCCGAACTGGCGGGAGGCTGTCCAGTTGGCTATTTAAAAAGCGTGTAAATAGTGCAATGCGTGATGCGGGAGTAGGACTGGCACGAGCGCTCTTTCCGCTCTTCCGGTGCAAAATGGCGATGCTTAGAAGAAACCGGAAATCGTGTTTTATTTTCAATTTTACGCGTCTCGAGTTTCGTCTACTTCGTATATAATACGTCATGATCGGGCAAAAATACCTTTAGTCCTCGACTGTAAATATAAATGTAGGCTGTGTTCATCATAATTTAATAAAATTGGCGACGTGGAGGCAGCAGTAGATGCGTGCAGCACAATTAGAACATGACCAACTGGTCTTCCGCTGTGTCGTATAAAAAAAGCACAGCAAAACACATCTTCAGTTTTTTAATATGTTGATGGCTGATAAATATTTGAGAACATAGCAAAAATGTAGCTGGATATATTTTGGATATAGCGGAGTACTCCCAACCCTTACCCTGTACCAGACCACAAATACACTAATTTTTGCGACCCTGTTCCAGACTAAATGTTGAAAAAGATACCCTGTTCCAGAGGACTTTTTAACCCTATTCTGCCTGGGCTTTTTTTCGTATCTGAGCCTGGGGGGGGGGGGGGGGCAGATAGTGCCCACCCCACCCCCCCATATGTATCTCGAAAAGTATTGACGCTATGAAAATGAAACTTACATGGTGTGTAAAGTATCCGAAAATCTTTATTTTAGTGGCAGTCACGTGTCAATTATGACGTCATACACGCCATACTGACGTCATACGTTAAAAAAATCCGCCATCTTTGATCCTAAATCTTGGATTTCTAAATTGTTCAGAAATGTCAGAAAATCTCCAAATTTGCTTTGAAAAAATCAAGAAAAATAAAAAAGATGCTAAAACGGCAAAGATTTTGGAAGGATTTCATCGTAAAAAGGAAACATTTTATGAAAACTGAAAATTAAGCTAAAAAATCAACAAATTTGGGTAAAACGATCTGTATCTCAAAAAGTATTTGTGCTATAAAAATGAAAGTTATGTGGTGAATAAAGCATTCAAACATGTTTATTTTAGTGGCAATTACGAATCAATTATGATATCATGTCACGCCGAAATGACGTCATACTTTAAACCTGTCCGCCATCTTGGATCCGCCATCTTGGATTTTTCAATTGTAAAGAAATGTCAGAAAATCACCAAATTTGATTTGAAAAAATCGAAAACAATATAAGGATGCAAAAATTGCAAAGATTTTGGAAGAAACTCTTCATAAAAAGCGAAAATCTCATGAAAACGGACATTTAAACTGAAAATACCAAATTTGGCTAAAACGGCCTGTCAAAACTTGGTTGCGATGGAAACATCAAGTCACGTAATCAAAAAATTGGCACACCAAAATGTTCCCAGATAATTTTTTGGAAAATTCATAAAGTTTGGCTGTGATTGCTTGAATGCTCTTTAAGTACGATAATTTTGAAGTCAGCGCGGGCACTTTCTGCCCCCCCCCCCCCCAGGCAGAATAGTGTTAAAACAAATTTCTAACCAAAAGGCTAAACTACTAAGCAGCACTGCAAACGTGTAGCTGTAAAGCTTCTTTAATACTCCTATGCGTTCCGTTTCGTCTGACTAACGCAGACTTTGTCTACCCTATTCCAGAGTGTCAATTCAGACAACTTCTGGGAAACTGATACCCTCTTCCAGACCAAAAAATGTCGTTTGATATACCCTGTTCCAACCAAAATGCTCAAAAACCATACCCTGTACAGCGCGGCACGTACCTATATAGCGTAAATAAGGGAGTACCCCCCCCCCCCCCGGTTCACTACGGTCTGTATCGTTATAAACTGGAGTCGCCGTCGAATCTTACAAAATTCGAAATAAATTACTTTTACAGCCATAACAATATTCGTATTCTCATTGCAATCGAGGTTAAATTATTTGCATTTGAAAAGTTCTCCGCATGACGTAATAGGAGTGTTCACTGTTTATCAACATTACGTCAAATTTGCTTTGTTATTCAAATTCGCCAACCATAAACAAAATAACTCTTTGTTTCAACCGC
This sequence comes from Desmophyllum pertusum, assembly GCA_029204205.1. NCBI lineage: Eukaryota > Metazoa > Cnidaria > Anthozoa > Scleractinia > Caryophylliidae > Desmophyllum > Desmophyllum pertusum. The sequence goes on along the minus strand of MU826874.1, from coordinate 48,598 downwards.
CAATAGTTCGTTGGTTGGCACATTAATAACAATAGATGACGCGCTTTCTCGGAATGTCGGGAAACCCCCGACGAATATGTTCGTGGTTTCACTTTCCAAAGGCGACTGAACTGAATGAATGTCGCGGTAAGTAAACCTCGTGTTGTCTGTTCTCGATCTCTACCAGTTTACAGTATATAAGAAGATTTATTTTATGATTACAACATAACTTAAAAATCAAACGAAGCGGTAATGGCAAAGAGCTGTTTGGTGATGCGATCTCGTGTCTGTTTTGAAAAGGCGGAAGTATGAAATTGTTCAAATCGTACGACTTCATCAAATGAAATGTTGTTACAAATGGCAACTTGATGGTCTTTCGTGTCTTGAGGTAGGGATGAAGAATTATAACAGACCAAGAAGAACAGTTGTTTATTAATTTGCAGCAGTTAAACCGTCGAAATGACAGGAAGCTAAACATTATGTAAGCTTATATTCGGCTCATAAATTGACAATCGACGATCGAGGACTAATTCCCATCTGACCATTTGACACAAAAATGAAGTCCGCAAATAAAGGATACATACTTAGCATGCTATAAGAGAACCTACGTTTCTTCCCGTCAGGCTTTGACATTGAGTTTTAAACCCCTTTTGTCCGCTGTATTCTGTGTATAATTCAATCTGCATTTAATTTATTTTGTGTTTGTTTTGTAGGTATTAAAGGCGCTGTTATTTCAGTTTACTTGTTTTGGTTTCATTTTGATAAGAATCGAAGATCCTAAAACAGGACACGGTAAGTTTAATTCTTGCTTCAAACTGTAAGCTGCTGAACTGAGAGCTCTCCATAGGTGATATTAAATAATTTCAGGGGCACCCAACGACAAAATTTTCTTGTAGGTGTCGGAACGTTGTTTTTTACGTTATAATTATGCTTTTTGTGCAGTTTAATGGCTTATTTTTTAATCGCTAAGAAAAATGTTTCTTTTCGGATACGTTAGCTGAACTTTCAAACATCAGAAAATTTTAGGGATTGAACTCTTATTACCCGAATTTACGAGCTGAATTTGCCTTTCCGAAAATCCTAGCTGACATTTTTTTGTACCCAAAACGACATTTTTATCTCTCCGAAAACAAAAGCCATTAATTTTCCCATGTTACGAAAGTTTGAGATGACATTTCCCTAACCGAATATCTGAGGCGATTATAGGCCTTCCGAACAGATATTCCACCGAAACGATCCGTTGGGTGCCCCTATAATTTAAATTTCAGAGAATGATTGCATGACTCGCGTGACTAATATATTTACATTTTCGTTGGAGTGTATTAAAAATAAAGCTTAAAAGAAGGTCACGCGAGAAAAAAAGTCACGACAGTTCTTCTTGGTCTGTTATAATTCTTCTACCTCAAGACACGAAAGACCATCAAGTTACCATTTTGTATTCATTCGCCCTGTTATTCAGTTTTTTCTTCACAACTTGTGATTGAATAATTATCGCACACGACCAACCATGAATCTCTTTCTTTCTTCTCAGGAAAAGTTGCTGTTGTTGACGCATATTGATTCTAGTCTCATTGTGATTACCCAACAAGATTGATGAGTATAAAGCTGTTTTGAGGTGCGGAGTGTTAAATAGTTCCCGGCGAGTCCAATCAATGAAAATCAATAATCAATAAAATCAATAATAATCAATAATACCAATTAATTGATTGTTTATTGGAAATCAATAGAAATCGAAGCTCTTCGAGTTGAGTAACTTTCGATTTCCATTGATTTTCATTTAGACTGATTGATTGCTATTGATTATCTTTGATGAATATTGATTTTCATTGAATTCTTAAATAGCGGTTTACATTTCGCAAAAAGACGTATCACTGGAATTGAAATATGACTTTAATAAAGTATATTTGTTCTGATATATATTATGAAAAATCGTATATTTTTAAAAGTTAAACTTAACCCTATTCTGCTTGGGGGGGGGGGGGGGGGGGGGGCAGAAAGTGCCCGCGCTGACTTCAAATTTATCGTACTTAAAGAGCATTCAAGCAATCATAGCCAAACTTATGACTTTTCCTAACAATTATCTGGGAACATTTTGGTGTGCCAATTTTTTGATCACGTGACTTGATGTTTCCATGGCAACCAAGTTTTTGACAGGGCCGTTTTAGCCAAATTTGGTATTTTAAGTTTAAATGTCCGTTTTCATAAAATGTTTGCTTTTTACGATGAAATCCTTCCCAAATCTTTGCCGTTTTAGCATCTTTATATTTTTCTTGATTTTTTCAAAGCAAATTTGGAGATTTTCTGACATTTCTGACGCAATTTAGAAATCCTAGATTTAGGATCCAAGATGGCGGATTATCTGCACTATCTGCCCCCCCCCCAGGCTCAGGAACGAAAAAAAAGCCCAGGCAGAATAGGGTTAAGTTCGCTAATCTACTACAATTGTCGCATAAGTCTTGAAACCACCTTTTCGCTGACAAGTGGTCTTTGTTTGAATACTGACTTCTCACTTCAAAACAAGACTGCTATTGGATGGTATTTTTGACGAAAAATTGTAGGTACATACCAAATTAATTACTAAAAAAAACAATTCAAAGTCTCAAAACAACAAAAACAAAACAGAAAACGACATCTAAATGACCCATAGCAATATTATTATTCAATCTCTCGGAATCTCTACAAACAGCCATGATCAGCTCTTCTTCTTTTAAAGCACCAATCCTTACAATGACTGAAAAAATCATGTGATCCACGCCGTAATCCCTACACTTCCCCAACATTGACGTTAAAAAGACACTCGTGGTATCCTTTTACGCCCGGTTTTTTACGACGCAGAATATAGACATTTGGACCTGTTCCTTCGACATTTCTGGGCAGTTACAACCGGGAGTCACAAATCAGTGTTGTACTCAAGTGGCGCGCACAATCGGATTTACACGTACCACAGCGTAAACATATCACACGAATGCCACGTTATCAAACGCCCATGAAGCACGGGTTTTTACTGTTGTGCAATCATTTATTGATTATCTATAAAAATCAATAATAATTAATAACAATTAAGAAGACTTGGTGAGTGGCTTTCGATTTTCATTGATTGGTTCAACCAATCAATATCAATTAATTAATTATTATTGATTAATATTGATTATATTGATTGGTAATCAATGATTGATTTTCATTGATTGGACTCGCCGGCGAATAGTTAGCGCGTTGGACTCCGGATCGAGCAGTCTGGTTTGAGTCCTGGCCGGGTCACTTTGTTCTGTTCTTTCTTCTTAACTCTAAGGCCTGTTTTACATGGAGGAGGGTACCGGGTCATCCTCCTAGCCGGGCTACCCTGGGAGAGGACAACTTTTCATACATTTTCTTTACAAAGCACACTGAAGTGTTTACATGACAGACAGGGGTCACCCGCCTACCCGGGTCACCCTGTCTGCTTGCCAGGGTCACCCGGCGAGGCGGGCTATCTTTTCTGCCATGTAAACGGTCAAACCCGGGTCACCGCCTGGCGGGCTATCTCTGTTGATTGGAAAACCCGCGAAAATGGCGGAACAAAGCGATAGAAACAGCAAAATCACCGCTATAGCCTTTCTTCTTGCTGCCATGCTTGTTATGTAGTGCTTAATAAATCGCGCTGTTGCAATAAAAAAAGTCCGCCAAAACAAGAGCCCGCCAAAAAAGATAGCTCGCCTATATGATAGCCCGCCCTAATAGCCCGCCCATGTAAAGGCGGGCTATGTTTTAGCCCGGCTAGGAGGGTTGACCCAGGTACCCGGGTCACCCTCCCTCCATGTAAACAGGCCCTAATTAATGGCCCAGGCGCGGATCCAGACCAGTTTTCCAACGTTTTACGGAAATCGGTCAGATTTCATTTTTCCAGGGAATGAAAGGGTAAACTCCCGAGTTGGTAGTAGTAAGGATATTACACATGCGACGGCCAAAACGTTATATATGTGACAAACGTTTTCTATCGAACAAACCGATTGTTAGCGTCATCAGTTGTAGAATCAAATCTTGAAAGGTTTTTTGGGGGACCATGCACACGGACTCTTCTAGCGCACAGTTGGAAAACGGTCATATTTTGTCCTGGATCCGCACCTGCGGCCCCTCCTGATCTCTCCACCCAGGAGCTGTATACTGAATAGCGACCGGCCCGACAAAATGCTGGTGCTGGACTAGCATCCCACACAAGATAGTAGCAATACTCTTATAGTCGCTTTATAATACGGAAACCGGGATAATCTCCGGCGGTGTGGGTCAGTTGGTCGTAGTACTTTTGTGAGGCCTGAGAATATCGTGGTTATTTAAATTCCATATGTACTGAAGAATAAGCTGGAAATATATCAATCACAGATCACACAATCATGTTTGACGAATAATTTTTGGCAAAAGTCAGGACAGTGCTTGCATGCGATCGCATGTCCAGGACATAAGATCCATGCTTTAGTATGATGAATGGGAATAATAGACATTAGCAGAACCCTGTCACGTGACATTGTCAAGCATACAAATAGATGGTAGAGGGTCTTGAAAGGGGGGGGGGGGGGGGGGGGGTATAAATACCATTTTCTCAGCCCAATTTCTGCCCAAATCCCAGTCTCCCAGCCTATTAATCCTTGTCCAAAACCCCATTATATTCTAAGCAGCAAAATTGGTACCACAAATTCCAGTCCCAGGACCCAAATCACATTTTCCCAGTGAAAAAAAAAATAGGCAAATCCCAGCCTCCATTTTACCCCATCAGGACCCTCATGGTAATACGAATTTTGTTCCAGAAGGACGTGGAGTGTAATAAAATTAGTAAGGTTATCAATTCCACCGATGATCAAGTATGAACTTTTAGACCTTTTTATGGCGGTTTGAAAGTTTGAAAAATTATGATTTAAAAAATAATTTGAGGGTAAAATATATCAGAAACGTTTTCATTAATCTATTATACTCGTCACCAGGGTTATGCTGTATGACCTTGGAGAACTTGTCAATGCTAAAGAATATATGGAGAAAGCATTGGCGATCAAAGAAGAAATTGGCGACACAAAAAGAGAAGCAACATGTTACGGAAACCTAGGAACTGTGTTTCATTCTCTCGGTGATATGTCAAGGCTAAGGAATATCATGAGAAAGCACTTGTGATCAGAAAAGCCATCGGTGACAGAGAAGGAGAAGCAGCAGATTACGGAAACCTAGGAACTGTGTTTAACTCTCTCGGTGAATATCTCAAGGCTAAGGAATATCTTTGAGAAAGCACTTGTGATCAGGAAAGCCATCGGTGACACAAATGGAGAGGCAGCAGATTACGCAAACCTAGGAACTGTGTTTCATTCTCTCGGTGAATATCTCAAGGCTAAGGAATATCTTGAGAAAGCACTTGTGATCAGGAAAGCCTACGGTGACAGAAAAGGAGAAGCAGCAGAGTACGGAAACTTAGGAACTGTGTCTCAATCTATCGGTGAATATCTCAAGGCTAAAGGAATATCTTGAGAAAGCACTTGTGATCAGGAAAGCCATCGGTGACAGAAAACGAGAAGCAGCAGAGTACGGAAACCTAGGAACTGTGTTTCATTCTCTCGGTGAATATCTCAAGGCTAAGGAATATCATGAGAAAGCACTTGTGATCAGGAAAAGCCATCGGTGACAAGAGAAGGTGAAGCAGCAGATTACGGAAACCCGGTAACTATGTTTCGTTATCTCGTTGAATATCTCAAGGCTAAGGAAAAGCACTTGTGATCAGATTTTTTACATTCGCCACATTTAAAAATGTTGTTACTAGTTGATAATAACTACATGACTTATTTAAACAAGAATTATGGCGCCTCAATAGTAATAAAATAAAAAACTAAGTAAAGGATGGCTTTATTTCGATTGCTGGACAACGTATTTATACTTACTGTGAAAAACGTACTGTGAATATATATATAGTTACAGCTAAATGTAAATTATCTCTTGTGTTACAGTTCGGAAAAAAAACAGAGTATTCACAGACTGGTGCATTGAAAGACGAAGGTACGAAATCTAATTTAAGTTTGCTCAATTTGTATGAACATTTGTGTCATTTTCAAGTTTGCAGATCATATGAATTAAAAATATAGCATGACTAAATAGCTCCTTCGTCAGCCATTCCATCAGCCAGACCAATAAACGAACGTATAAACACAGCGCTACAACCACCAATTAACAGAACATACAAACGTGACCACAAGCAAACTAAATAACATTCTGTTGTGTAACATGCAGTTGTTTGTTAGGGAATGATTTTGTCCATTGATTGCCTGAGAAACTGGTGTCTAAGTATCCTGTGTCAAAGAGGACATCCATTCCATTTTCTCAAAGGATTATTCTTATGTATTTACTCATTTTGTTAATTGTTTTAATCCATTACAGCCAAAAAAAATATTAAACAAAAACCGTCAATAAATCAGTTTTATTGATATTCTGTATTTAATAGACAAGCCACTGGGTTATGCTAAAACAATTAGACGGCTCGCTCTCGGTTTCTATCGACTTTTATCAGCCGCTAGAAACTTCGAGCTTCCCGTCTAATTGTTAAATGTACGTTTCTTTCGATGTACGTACTTTGTAGAGCTTTTTGAGCCCTGGCGAAACGAGCATAAGAACTATAAGAGTTTGTCGAGAGTTGACTCTCATTAGAGTTTTATTCACTCTCATCAACTAGCATCGCCACGGGCCAAACGAGAACCAACGAGAATCATCGACGACCCTCAAGAAAAAATTTGAACAGGTTCAAATTCGAAGATAGTGCTTGAGAGTCGATGACAGTGAAATGAACTCTCAACAGCTCTCATCGTCGTTTTGCACGGACCTAAAAATATTCCCCGCTATTTTATCTCTTTCATCGCCAAAAGGTGGTCTTGCCAGAGAAGGTAAAGGAAAGTCAACTTTGCACGACAACCAACTCTGCATATGAATCCGGCATTATTACCAGCGAAGGTGGCATGGTGAAGGCGGAGGGTGTCCAACTCGTATGCCCCGCTGAAGCAGTTGACAATTGCAATCCCGTGTCTATAAATATAATCATTGGAGGACCTCGTAAACTACTACGGTTTGATAGTGGCAAAGGGGACTTGAAAAATGACGTCATGTTTGGTGGACCTATCTTAAATCTTCAACCAAATGGCCTTTTGTTTAAGAAACCGGTCACATTGACAACCAAGATAAAGATCGATGAAGGGAATCTCAAGAGGTGAGGGCGTTCTTGTCTTGCATGGGACAAAAGCTAGAGACGGAAAAATATTTCCTGGCAGGACATTACTCAAAACGCAACCATCAATGTTGCAAAGAAAGAAGTGAGTATTGAAAGTTGAAGGATTCTCGATCTTTGCCATCCTTCTGGACAGTGGCTCGGATTCGTGCCAAGGAGGTTGTATCGCGTCTGAACTTGTTACCATTCAAATTATACAATGTCAGTGTTGTTTTAAAGAAGGACTCATCTGAACTTGCACTCGTGTTTATGAGTCAAGACATCTTCCACGAACCATACTACGTTGAACACGATGCTTCAGCCTTAGTGCAACTGGGAAAAAGATGGATTCAGATTAGTGCGTTCCATTGACGGACCGACAGACGAGCGTATCTACAACAGTGAAGATCTTCAAGTTTCTGTTCATCTTGGCGAAGACTACGAACTGTCTGACAATAAACAGAGCAGTATAGATGTCATTGTAGAAATCCCATGTTTTGGTGGAACACCGGACGTATCATCAAGCTTCCACTGAAAGTGATTAACGATGTCAGCATCCTGTGTGGGAGAATCAGTGTGCAAGGGCAGTATGGGCACAACAACGAGAGTCATTTCTGCGAAACAAGGTGGGTTTTGCGTGTAAAGTAATGATGCGTGGTAGAAACACAATTGAGAAATATATTAAATGAAGAAAATGCTCTCAAGTCGAAAATACTCAGAAAAAAAATTCTAAGCCCCCCAACGGGAATCAAAACCCATGAACCTTCCAGGTTGCCGGTTGGAAGCTCTAACCACTGAGCTATGGAGGACTCATGGTGAGCAAGGCCATACAAACTAGGTTTCATATGTGACAATATGTCCGGAGGGGGGGGGGGTACTCCCCTTATGTGGCCTATACGGGGACGTGCCGCTGGACAGGGTATGGTTTTTGGCCTCTCTGCCCTGAACAGGGTATATAATTCCATGCGAGTCTGTCCTAATCAGGGTATGGTTGCCACGATTGTCATCGTAAAACAATATGGTTTATACAGTATTTAGAGATCGTAGACGTTTGCCGCGTATCAGTCAAACGAGGTTCGCTAAATTGCAACCTAAACAGGGTCCTAAAATAGAGGATGTTGTCCTACACAGGGTAGGTATTTTTAGGGTTTTTTTATTGTTTATTTGCCCTAAAACAGGGTCAGGTTTTCGAACCCTCAGCGATACCCCTATACCCAAAACCATGGGGACATGGGGTCAAAGTTACGCCCCCCCCCCCCCCCCCGGCAATATGTCATGCCATACTGCAAGGCCCAATAATGTCAAAGCGAAAATGTGAATAAATGTTAAGTGGAATGAGCGGACTTGGATAAAGTGAAATAATGAAGAAATGCTCTCTTTATCCAAGGTCACCCATTCCACAGGATACTCGAAAAAACGAATTCCGAGTTCTCCACAACAGGAGTCGAATCTGTGACCTAAGCTACCGATCGACAACAGACACTCGTGGGAGCTTAAGGACCATAAAAACTGCTCTAGGTTCAAATGTGACGGAAAACTTCCCGCATATTTCTAGGATTAGTTTTGTTTGAACTGATATATGAGATATGTGTGGAAAGAAATTATGGTAAATTTAAGCTTGGTAGTAACATAATGACAAATATATATTATTCCGCAATGGTAAAGCGTCCGACCAGGCAGGTACAAAAAGTCGGACCGGATCAGTCGGATCGGACCGGACCAGATCGGACCGGATCAACTCGGATCGCCAGTCCGGGTCGGATGAACTCGGATCGGCTCGGACTAGACTAAAAAATGAAAACAATCTACTCGGACTAGTGGACTAAAATGAAATTCGTAGCATGTTAGACATAAATCCCATTTTCCCAAGCCCAAATTGTTGCTCAAATCCCAGTCTCCCAGCCTAATGCTTGTCCAAAATCCATTTTCCAGCAGCAAAAATTGATGCTCTTCAAACTGCCCTCTAACAGGGAACTCTCAAGAAAACACTTTTATTACATTTCCATCTTGCAGAAAAAGAGTGCCTTGCGCTGCGGGGGGAAAGCACATAATACAGTAGAACCCCGCTAACTCGAACTCGGTTAACTCGAACTCCCCGCTATCTCGAACTCAAACCCATTCCCTTTGCCCTTGTTTTTCAGTCATTTACTATCGGCTAACTCGGAACCCCCGCTATCTCGAAACTATGTTTTGTTTTGTTCGAGTTAGCGTGGTTCTACTGTATAAGATAAGCTTATCAGGCGCGGATCCAGGAAAAAAAAACTTGACCGGTTTACTAGAGTCTGAGCGCCGAATCTGTGGGAAGTCCAGAGGCATGTTTTTCCCCGAAAAAGTTTTTAGATTTCCACTCTCTAAAAATTACATTAACTGTGATTTTAGTCATCTGGCCGGCTCCATGTGCGAAGCGGACGAGCGGATAAGTTCGCTATCCGGGAGAACCTGGCACTAGAAAAAACAAAAATGGCGGCTTGATTGCCGCGATCTGACGGCGATCTGACGGTGATCTGATCGTGATCTGGGTGAACTTTTAGGTAGGCTAACACCTTTAAAACGAAGAGAGGCATCTTTTTCTATGTCTAACATGTTACGAATTTCATTTTAGTCCCAGTCGGAGTATATTGTTTTCATTTTTTAGTCTAGTCCGAGTCGATCCGAGTTGATCCGAACCCGGACTGGCGATCCGAGTTGATCCGGTGCGATCCGGTCCGATCCACCTGAATCCGGTCCGACTTTTGTACCTGCCTCGTCCGACCGTAGTGCCGAAGGTCTTAAGTTTAATAATATTAAGTTTGGACTCGTTTTTGGAAAAACTCGGAAGTCGTTTTCATCTGGCCGAGTAGCATCTGTCACTGACTAAAATACTTTCTCAAGGTGGGGTTGTGATAGAAAAATAATAACATCCGTGTTTATCACAGCGATCCTTCTTTCCCAGCTTTGGTGGCTTTGGTATGGTGGTTTCTGTTCGCTGGGAGACCGAAATGGTAGTAGTACATTTTGTCCTTAGGAACTGCGGATTGAGAGATGCTTGTTTGAAACTTGAGTCTAGCCCTTGTGTCGTGTCCTTTTGTATTAAATTTGGGGAATCTTGAAAGGGACAGCAACAATACTTCTAGCTAAAAGGTCGCTTCATACTACAAGGGGCACCCAAGGAGACAATTTTCCTGTAGGTGTCGGAACGTCGTTTTTTACGGCTTTTACGGTTTTATAGGAGCGGCTTTCAGTAATTATAAAGAATCCTGAGACAAAAGCAAAAAAATTCGAATTTTTTTTTCTATTTGCTCAAAAAGACCCTTTTGATGAACTATTTTGAAAAAAAATATACAAAGGTTCCAGCGATTTTTTATATTTCGAGAAAAAATAGGAAAAGTTTTGAAATGCGACCCGATCGTGCCAGAATGCTGATGAAAATTATGCAAAATAGTGCATTTTCAATACGCCAGTTCACAACAAACGAAAAGTTGCCTTGGATTCATCTTTGGACGATTGGTTATCCATCTTAGATCATCCTTTAGAACCACAATTCATTTTGAAATATATATTCTTTGACGGTTTTTTA
>MU826874.1:0-37362 GCA_029204205.1 Desmophyllum pertusum | reverse complement strand
GTCCGCCTCGCCCGAGAGGGAAGGCTGAGACAATACCGAGGCATGGGACAAAAGCTAGAGACGAAATATTTCCTGGAAGGAAATTACACAAAAACGCAAACCATCATGTGCAAAGAAAGAAGTGAGTATGAAGTTAAGGCATTCTCGATCTTCCATCCTGCTTCAGTGTATACCATCTCAGTTCCCACAGGAGGTTCGTATCGGTAAACAGGGAACTTGTTACATTCAATTAGACAATGTCAGTGTTGTTAAAGAGACTCATCTGAACTTGGCACACTCGTGTTTATGGAGTTCAAGAACATCTTCCCACGAAACCCATACTACGTTTTGAACACGATGCTTCAGGGCCTTAGTGCAACTGGGGAAAAAGATTGGATTTCAGATTAGTGCGTTTCCATTGGACGGGGAACCGGACAGGACGGAGCGTAATCTACAACAGTGAAGAATCTTCAAGGTTTTTCTGTTTCATCTTTGGCGGAAGGGGGGGCACTACGAAACTGTTCTGGACAATAAAAAAAGCAGTAATATAGAATGTCATTGTAGAAATCCCATGTTTTTGGTGGAACACCGGGGACGTATCATCAAGCTTCCACTGAAAAAAAAAGTGATTAAAACGATTGTCAGCATCCTGTGTGGGGAGAATCAGTGTGCAAGGGCAGTATGGGCACAACAACAGGAGAGTCATTTTCTTGCGAAACCAAGGTGGGTTTTGCGTGTAAAGTAAAATGAATTGCGTGGTAGAGAAACACAATTGAGAAAAATTATATTAAATGAAGAAAATGCCTCTCAAGTCGAAAATACTCAGAAAAAAAAAATTCTAAGCCCCCCAACGGGAATCAACCCCCATGAACCTTCCAGGTGCCGGTTGGAAGCTCTAACCACTGAGCTATGGAGGCGGGGGGACTCATGGTGAGCAAGGCCATAACAAACTAGGTTCCATATGTGACAATTATGTCCGGAGGGGGGGGGGGGTTTACTCCCCTTATGTGGCCTATACGGGGACGTGGCCGCTGGACAGGGTATGGTTTTTTGGGCCTCTCTGCCCTGGAACAGGGTATTATAATTTTTCCATGGCGGAGTCTGTCCTAATCAGGGTATGGTTTGGCACGAATTGTCATCCTAAACAATATGGTGTTTTATACAGTATTTAGAGATCGTAGACGTTTGCCCGCGTTATCAGTCAAAACGAGGTTCGCTAAATTGCAAACCTAAACAGGGTCCTAAAAAATAGAGGATGTTGGTCCTACACAGGGGTAGGTATTTTTAGGGGGTTTTTTATTGTTTTATTTGCCCTAAACAGGGTCAGGTTTCGAACCCTCAGCGCTACCCTATTACCCAAACATGGGAAACCATGGGTCAAGTTACGCCCCCCCCCCCCCCCCCGGCAATATGTCCATGCCATACTGCAAGGCCCAACTAATTTGGTCAAAAGCGGAAAAATTTGTGAAATAAAAATGTTAAGTGGAATGAGGCGACTTGGATAAAGTGGAATAAATGAAGAAATGCTCTCTTTTATCCAAGTCACCCATTCACAGGATACTCGAAAAAACGGAATTCCGAGTTTCTCACAACAGGAGTCGAATCTGTGACCCTAAGCTTACCGAATCGACACAGGAACACTCGTGGGAGCTTAGACCATAAAAACTGCTCTAGGTTCAAATTGTGACGAACTTCCCGCCATTATTTTCTAGGATTAGTTTTTGTTTGGACTGATATATGAGATATGTGTGGGAAAGAAATTATGGTAAATTTAAGCTTGGTTAGTAAAAAACATAAATGGACAAAATATATTATTCCGCAATGGTAAAGGCGGTCCGACCAGGCAGGTACAAAAAGTCGGGACCGGATCAGTCGGATTCGGGACCGGGGGAACCAGAATCGGACCGGATTCAACTCGGATCGCCAGTTCCGGGTCGGATGAAACTCGGATCGGCTCGGACTAGAACTAAAAAATGAAAAACAGCTACTCGGACTAGTGGACTAAAATGAAATTCGTAGCATGTTAAGACATAAAATCCCATTTTTCCCAAGCCCAAATTGTTGCTCAAATCCCAGGTCTCCCAGCCTAATTGCTTTGTCCAAAATCCATTTTCCCAGCAGCAAAAAAAAATGGATGCTCTTCAAAACTGCCCTCTAACAGGGAAAACTTCTCAAGAAAAAAAACACCTTTTATTACATTTTCCATCTTGCAGAAAAGAGTTTGCCTTGCGCTGGCGGGGGAAAGCACATAATACAGTTAGAACCCCGCTAACCTCCCGAACTCGGTTTAACTCGAACTCCCCGCTATCTCGAAAACTCAAACCCATTCCCTTTGCCCCTTGTTTTTTTTCAGTTCATTTACTATCGGCTAACTCGGGGACCCCCGCTATCTCGGAAAACTATGTTTTTGTTTTTGTTCGAGTTAGCGTGGGTTCTTACTGTATAAGATAAGCTTATCAGGCGCGGATCCAGGAAAAAAACTTGGGACCGGTTTTAACTAGAGTCCTGAGCGCCCGAATCTGTGGAAGTCCAGAGGCATGTTTTTCCCCGAAAAAGTTTTTTAGATTTCCACTCTTCTAAAATTACATTAACTGTGATTTTTTAGTCATCTGGCCGGCTCCATGTGGCGGAGGCGGACGAAGCGGATAAGTTCGCTTATCCGGGAGAACCTGGCACTAGAAAAAAACAAAAAATGGCGGCTTGATTGCCGCGATTCTGACGGCGATCTGACGGTGGATCTGATTCGTGGATCTGGGTGAAAAAACTTTTAGGTAGTAAAGCTAACACCTTTAAACGAAGAGAAGGCAAATCCTTTTTTCTATGTTCCTAACATGGTTTTACGAATTTCATTTTAGTCCAGTCGGAGGTATATTGTTTTCATTTTTTTAGTCTAGTCGAGTCCGATCCGAGGTTGATCCGGAACCCGGAACTGGCGATCCGAGTTTGATCCGGTGCGATCCGGTTCCGATTCCACCTGAATCCGGTCCCGACTTTTTTGTACCTGCCTCGTCCGACCGTAGTGCCGAAGGTCTTAAGTTTTAATAATTATTAAGTTTGACTCGTTTTTGGAAAAACTCGGGAAGTCGTTTTTTTTTCATCTGGCCGAGTAGCATCTGTCCCCTGACTAAAATACTTTTCTCAAGGTGGGTGTGATAGAAAAAATAATAACATCCCGTGTTTATTCACAGCCGATCCTTCTTTTCCCAGCTTGGTGGGCTTTGGTATGGGTGTTTCTGTTTCGCTGGGAGGACCGAATGGGTAGTAGTACATTTTGTCCTTAGGGACTGCGGATTGAGAGATGCTTGTTTGAACTTGAGGTCTAGCCCTTGTGTCGTGTCCTTTGTATTAAATTTGGGGGAAATCTTGAAGGGGAAGCAACAATACTTCTAGCTAAAGGTCGCTTCATACTACAGGGGCACCCAAGGAGGGGACAATTTTCCTGTAGGTGTCGGAAACGTCGTTTTTACGGCTTTTACGTTTTTGAAAGAGCGGCTTTTTCCAGTAATTATAAAGAATCCTGAGGAACAAAAAGCAAAAATTCGAATTTTTTTTTATTTGCTCAAAAAGACCCTTTTGATGAAACTAATTTTTGAAAAAAAATATACAAAGGTTCCAGCGATTTTTATTATTTTCGAGAAAAATAGGAAAGGTTTTGAAAATATGCGACCCGATCGTGGGGCCCAGAATGCTGATGAAAATTATGCAAAAATAGTGCATTTTTTCAATACGCCCAGTTCACAACAACGGAAAAAAGTTGCCTTGGATTCATCTTTGGGGACGATTGGTTTATCCATCCTTAGATCATCCTTTAGAAACCACAATTCATTTTGAAATAATATATTCTTTGACGGTTTTTTACCCGTTTAAAAAATGCATCGATCGCAATTTAAATTACACACCAAATTTTGTCTAACTTCCGAGCGCCCACAACTCCAAGGGTATACGTATCTATTCGCAAAAACGTGGGTTCTTTAGAAAGCTTTATCCTACATATTTGTCATATCCAAAGATTTTAGTTTGGCCCGTGAAAAGTAAGTGCGCTAGCGTGAAAAAATGTATAAGCCCTTTTGACATATTCCGCCATTTTACGAGATGTATCGATAATTTCTTTACGTATTAATTCCTTGATTAAACGAATGAAATCTGGCCTTACACTGCTGCTTTTATCCGTATTAATGAGCAATTCTTATCACAGCATTTTAGTAACCTTCATTCTTCACGTAAACATACTTTTTGGTACGAAGATAAATATAATTAATTAGCGGCTCACCTTGTTCTGTGTCAAAATGAAACTCGTCGCTGCATCGGTGAGGGTAAAAGGCGGAATGAGTTTGCGGAATGGCATGTGGCATGACTTGCGGAATGGCATAATTATGCGGAATAATTATAAAAATAAATGACTTAAAAAAATACATTAACTGCAAATAACCGCTTTACGCAATGCTGCGGGCTCAAACGTACGATCTTGTCACGTTTTTCAAGATGGTGGCTGCAGTGTTCGGTGACAAGAAGCGCATAGTAGGTTAACTCTTGTGTTCGTCGTAGCCATATTTTTCGGTCAACACAAAGAAAAATTATCCTTCAAGTGATATTCTGTATTCTGGAGGTAAATTATTTTATTTATCAGGTTGTATTTTTAGGAAGAAATCCATCACTTATGTGTGTTTTATTTTTTTATTGCTGCAAAGTTTACACAGGAAATGGCGTTTATATATGAAACTGCGTGGTGGAATTTGCCGAAAATGTCGGCAAGTTGCTCTTCGAATGTGCATGAATCCACTAGATAGAAGGTGCCTCTATAAAGCGCGACTTATCTTCTTGGCGAATTTAGTCACGTCAATTTAGTCACGTGTGAGCACAGTCACACAGTCTATCATCAAATCCAATTTTATTGATATCTTCTGAGAGCTGCTGTTTTCCAAGAAATCATAGCACCCATATAACTGGCAAAATATAACCCATCGATCTGTTCTTCTGGATCTTTTTTTCTGGATTTATGCTTATCACTCAAATAATTTTATAATTCGTGAACTTTCATTTCTTGCACAGAATCGACACATAACACTTCTTCCTCATGAAAATACAACCTGATAACTAAAATAATTTACCTCCACAATACAGAATATCACTTAAAGGATAATTTTGTCTTTGTTTTGACCCCGAAAAATATGGCTACGACGAACACAAAACCGGCGAACCTATACGCTTCTTGTCACCGAACAGCCGCCATCTTGAACAATATCGTATGGTTTGAGCCCGCAGCATTACGTAAAGCAGTTATTTGCAGTTAATGTATTTCTTTAAGTCATTTATTCCGCATAATTATGCCATTCCGCAAGTCATGCCACATGCCATTCCGCAAACTCATTCCGCCTTTTACCCTCACCGTCGCTGCATGATGTTGTTGACATTTGATTCGCAGCGTTTCCGATTGTCTAATCGTTCATTTCAAAAGCGTTACACTTTATGTCCTTTATCTGCAGCTTTACCTATATGTGTTCCTGAAATTTTAGAGGAACCGTTGATAGTACTTCATATAAATCTAGTCGCGCTCTTGACCTCGTCACGTCACGTCTGGTCACGCAAACGGAGTTGTTCATTTCCGGCTCACATACGTGTTGATCTACGACTTTAGGCTGGAGACGGATAATCCGTCCAGACGAATCATCCGTCTGATAGTTGATAATAACCGTTATTAAGCTAGAAATAAAATCTAGTATTATCTAGTTGTAAATTTGCCTTTCCATTTTCTCTCAAAGCTTCTCAAGAGCAAAGCAAATACGGCCCGTTGAACCTCTCTGATACGGACACTGAAGGGACGCAGCAAAGTGTCCGTAATAGAGAGGTGTCCGTATTAGGGAGGTGTCCGTAAGGAGAGGTTCGACTGTACCTGTACGTCGTATCTTGTTTGGCCGTTTTAACATACGAATGAAACAAACGAATTGAAAAAAACTGATGATGTTAATTCGATGGCCTGGCGGACCGCCAAGGAGGAGGCGGTTACAACGTACTGACAATATATCGGTAATGGCTGCATGGGCAGACTGTTTTCTAGTGTCCTATTTGGCTTGTCATTCATGGTGAACAAAAAATATTGGGCGTTCAGTTCAGTACTCTTTAGAATGTCCTAAATGCCTTGCAAAAAAGCTCGGATACTACAATAGTTATTGCAAAGTAAAATAACTTATGAAAAATATTAAAAATTAAAATATTGAATGAGATTCGGGAATACAAGTCAGCACCCTCGAACATTCCTTGCAAACACAAGCACTTTTAGCATGCGAGCGCAAAATATTACGCACAGTAATGGCTAATTTTCACGTTAATCATATCCCACACAAGCGTGCGCACGATTATTTGTTAATTTTCCAAACTGTTAGACTGCAAAACAGTCGTTTTTTTCTCGCTGGTCGCAAGGCGCTAAGCGCGAGCCTCACACGGCCGTCTCTCCCCAGTGCCACTCTCCGTTTTCACACTCGCTCGCCCACTCGCTCCAGACCTTTCGTTCAAAGACCGCGCGCATTCGTTTGACAGTCCGACGCAAAAGATACGACTGTTTTGCACTCTACCAAACTGTCCAAATTGCTCCTTAATTTGGACATCCTTAATTTGGACATGTGTCCAGATATGTATCCAATGCAAATTAACGATTAATTTGGGCAGTTCACCCGCGATATGATTAAACCTAATAGCGCTACATGCTTGTCCAATTTGAAAATAATTGAATTCAAAAAATTTCTCGAACTGCTAAATTTAATTGGACTCGACCTACGGTCTCGTCCAATTTTGGCAGACCTCGAAATTTCTTTCATCCAATTATTTCCAAATTGTACAGCATGTAGTCCTATTACATAATAATAATAATAATAATAATAATAAAACCTTTATTTGAGTGTCTGACTGGAATAGCAGTTATAAACCACTAAATGGGGACACTGTGTATACATTACTAATAATTATTGCTAAAATACTAGTCGGCCTGATTCAGAATAGTTGGCGCACTGATTCGTACGGGCATTTACAGTCTTTACACGCTACGATTTGTCGGCCCGATTTCTCTTTCATTGGTATAGCGCGAGGCTGAAAATCGGCACGATTTATAAAATCTGTTGCGCTGCTACGCTTAGTCATTTTTTCAATCACGTTAGGCCAAATAGGGCGGATAAATTGTAGCGCGTAAATTATTAGCCTTAAATATATTCTAACCAAAATTAAATAATCTGCTGCTGAGCGTCCACCACAGGAACGACCCGCCACAATTTCACTGATCATGAGCATAGCTTCATATGGAGCCTTCCTTCTTCAACGTGCGCGCGAAAAATATTACACACAGTAAATAGTAAGGATTATTCTGACCAACAGCAATCTGCTGCTGAGTGTCAACCACAGGAACAAACCGCAACAAGTTCACTGAGCATAGCTACATTATAATGTAGGCCTTCCTTCTTCAACGTGCGCGCACAAAATATTACGCACAGTAAAGAGTATTCCGAACACCACTAATCTACTGCTGAGCGCCCACCACAGGAAAAACCAGCCACAACTTCACTGAGCATACCTTCCTTCTTCAACGTGTGCGCACAAAACGAGACTCACAGTAAAGAGTAAGAGTATTCTTCCCAGTGATGAACACTAATCTGGTGCTTAGCGTCCACCACAGGAACAACTCGCAACGAGTTCGCTAAGCATAGCTTGATATGGAGCCCTCGCCCTCTTTCTTCGAACTGTACTAGGTAACTCCAATTCGAACTTCTCACAAAGCATTTGCAGCATACCCAACTTCAAAGTCCCCAAGGTATTGTCTCTGACCATGCTACAGACGTTGTATTGGTCAAATACAATGGGATGGGCGGCCTGAATACTCTTTAGGATTTCCTCTCGTGCTTTGCTAAAATTTGATTCTTCCTCAGCAGCAAAGATATCATCTTCAGTTGGCACTAATTGCTGGCGAACTTTAGCCGCAAGTCGAGTGAAAAAGGACGTTACTTGTGTTACTGTCAGGAATTCTGATGAGAGAAAGAGGCGCTTGCCGTCCGAACCTATGGCTCGTCTCATTTCCTTGGCCACTGTTTCAGGCTCTACCTTTCTTCCAGATGATTGCCCAATATTGAACTTGGACTCCAAATAAACTTTATGTTTCTCGTTAAAACGATAGGATTTTTTCGATTCTTTTAGAGCCCAGCCTTCCGGTGCAAGATTCGATTCATCTTCCAAAAGCGTTGCCACGGACTGCATTGTTGGCATGTCTGAGACACCCTCATGCAGGCGGTCGGCGTACTCCGTCTTCGCGAGGTCAAGCAATGAAAGCCTTTCTAGCGATTTAGCACATTTCTCGAAGGAGAGGTGTCGTTCAAGGCTTGATAAATGCTGAAATACCCGAATGCAACCTTCCTGTGGACAAGGAAAAGCCGCAGACTCAAAGCCCTCTTCCGTCGGAGTGTCTTCCTTGGAGTCAACCTTCTTTTGGTATTAGCTGAATAATCAAAAACAGGTTGGCCGTGATTTTTATCAAATCTTATTTGCACCTGTAATTTGACTAATTTGTAGCTCTTGTCACAAAAATACATTTCGAACCGTTATAACAAGTACAACATTTACGTCTAGGCAAAAATTAGTATCACTGAAAGTATGCGTTCGACTCGGCTGTGAATGAATTGAACACTCGGGGCTCGAATTCGAAATATGATATCGTTTTTATGTTTGCGTGACGAGACGGAGACGTGACGTGACGAGGTTAAGATCGCGACTATAATATATATATCTTATATGAGGTACTAGCAAACGGTGCAACGGTTCTTCTAAACTAACAGGAACACAAATAGGTAAAGCTGCAGATAAAGGTCATAAAGTGTAACGCTTTTAAAATGAACGATTAGACCAACGGAAACGCCGCGAATCAAATGTCAACAACATCATGCAGCGACGAGTTTCCTTTTGACCCAGGACAAGGTGAGCCGCTAATTAATTATATTTATCTTCGTATCAAAAAGTATGTTTACGTGAAGAATGAAGGTTACTAAAATGTTGTGATAAGAATTGCTCATTAATACGGATAAAAGCAGCAGTGTAAGGCCAAATTTCATTCGTTTAATCATGGAACTAATACGTAAATAAATTTTATCGATACATCTCGGAAAATGGCGGAATATGTCAAAAGGGCTTATACATTTTTCACGCTAGCGCACTTATTTTTCACGGGCCAAACTAAATCTTTGGATGTGACAAATATGTAGGATTAAGCTTTCTAAAGAACCCATGTTTTGCGAATAGATACGTATACCCTTGGAGTTGTGGCCCTTTGAAGTAAGGCAACATTTGGTGTGTAATTTAAATGGCGATCGATGCATTTTTTAAACGGGTAAAAAACCGTCAAAGAATATATATTTCAAAATGGTTCTAAAGGATGATCTAAGGATGGATAACCAATCATCCAAAGATGAATCCAAGGCAACTTTCCATTGTTGTGAACTGGCGTATTGAAAATGCACTATTTTGCATAATTTTCATCAGCATTTTGGCACGATCAGGTCGCATTTCAAACTTTCCTATTTTTCTCGAAATATAAAAATCGCTGGAACCTTTGTATATTTTTTTTCAAAATAGTTCATCAAAAGGGTCTTTTTGAGCAAATAAAAAAAAATTCGAATTTTTGCTTTTGTCTCAGGATTCTTTATAATTACTGAAAGCCTCTCTTAAACGCTAAGAAAAATGTATCTGTTCGGATACGTTAGAAACGATCCGTTAGGTGCAACTGAATTTGGACTGAAATACTGAAATGCTGGCGGGGAATGTCCGGCAACAAAAATGCACATACTGTAAAAGAAGCTATGTAAGTGATTGAACGTTGGTGGCCACGCATAGTAAAGATTATTCTCTGCATCTTGACTAGTCTTAATAAAATATAAAACGAATGATAAGACAGACTTTCACAACCCAGTTAAAACATTTCAACTGACATTATGCATAATGTACATTTTCATATTTTCGTTACAGATCTGCGTGGCTATGTCAGATGCCTACTCGGGGTAGAGGGAGCCATTTTTAACGTGATGACAATTGCTGAAAAGCTTGGAACGCCTGAATGGTTAAGGAAACAAATCACGAATTCTTGGAAGGACGAGAATAAACAACTGGAAATAGTTTTGCAACCATGGTTGAAGAAGAATGGTGAGACAAAAGATCCTGATAGTTTGAGGAAATATCTAGAGGACTTGAAAGAAGAGGGTAAGTTGAGCTGAGAGTGCTGGGAACGTAGGCCCGTCCACACTAATGCGTTTTCGAAACGCTCCGTTTTTACCGAAAAGCAATCAAAATCTCCCCGTAGCGTTTTCCCCGTCCACACTAATACGCTCGAAAAGGCTACAAAAGATCATCTGCCATTTTCAAATCAAACTGAAGCCGTCATCAGTTTGCAAGATAAAAGCGGTGAAAAGCATGACAACAACAACCAAAGCGAGGAAGATAGAAAACGTCTGCAAATCAGCAGGAAGCTTTCATGTGGACGGATGAGGAATGTGAGTTGCTATTAAGAGTAACAAATTAATATAAAGTAGCAAAAACTGTGGAAGGCGGGGATCGGAGTTCACGAAATGCGAACCACGTTAGCTTTGTCAAAAGCCTCCGTTTTCGGCGTCCACACGTATACTGGTGCGTTTTCGTTTGGCTCCATTTTCAAATCGCTCCGTTTTCAAATGTCTCCTACACTCTGGAAAGCGTTTTCAAATGTATGCGTTTTCGATGAAAACGCTCAGCGATGTAGTGTGGACGATAAGCGAAAACGCATCGAAAAGTATGCGTTTTCAAACAGAAACGCATTAGTGTGGACGGGGCCTAAAACGCTCGAATACGCTCGAAAACACTACAACAGTCTGCGCATGCGACAAATAGACGTCAATGAATGACGTGCGTGAATGTCAGCGTTTTCGAAAGCCTCCGCCAGTTTTCGCCGTGCACACTAATACGACAGGGCTCCGTTTTCACAAATGTCTCCACTCTGGACAACGTTTTCAACTGTATGAGTTGCCGATGAAAACGATCAGCGTTTTCGATCGTTGTATTAGTGTGGACGATAGGCGAAAACGCATCGAAAAGTATGCGTTTTCAAAGGAAAACGCGTTGGTGAGGATGCGGACTTAGTCAACGCGACGCTGCAAATAGAGCAAATCGCCCGCTCAACTGAATTGAGCGTGCACAGAGAGAAATATATTTACGCAGGCTACGCTGCGAAGATAATGCAATCGATCAATAGGGAAAGAGCCGATTGTAAGAGCCGATACAATCGGCAAAGAATACCTTCGATCAGCCATTAAATCATTGGTATGACCGCTCGGCTCAGCCATTTAGTTGCAAACTGCAAATACATTTCCATGTTTTATTTTATCAGTTTTACATGTCAGTTTTATCAGTTTTACATGCACGGGGATGGGTGCGCAAGAACAAAATAGACGGAGAGTTGCGAATGAAGACGTAACTTTTAACACTCCTAAATTACATAAGTGAGAAATGATAAATCAACTCCCCAAGAAGTGAAATCTCTCAAATGAAGCGGACACCACTGTAAGGCGGACACCTCTCGAAGGTTGACAGATAGAACTGGTCCCAAGTACTCCCACCTAAGAGAATGTTCACTGTACCTCAACTTTTACAGACCCAAACGACAACCCCATATCAAACATTACAAACCGATGCTAATCTTATCGGCTGATTAAGTCTCCCCAAAAGGAACCTCTTAGAACACGACTCATCAAACGAAAAAGGCTACCAGAGAAAATTGATGACCATTTATGACTCCCAAAGTACCGACCTCACCAGTAGTTACTTTTACTATTGTATCTTCATTGTCTCTTTAGACTACAAAGTGACACAACGAGGACAAATGCACATCATAAACTTAAGAGAACTTGCAGTCAAGATCTCGGACTTGAAAATCAAGAATGCAGAGTTGACAACATATTTCTGCGGTAAAATTCAAGACCTTTGCGAAACGGTGTTACGAGATTGTTGCATTGAGTTGGAGAGTTCTGTTGAAGACGTGGGAAGAGTAGCTTCGTACCAAAGCTATGGAAAATATCTCGAAATTTACCCACAAATATCCAAAGACACTGCATCAAAATATGAACAGATGAGTTCTTCGTCTGAAGAGTCAATGGCTAAACATTTCCTAGCCATTATTCCTCACCTCATTCAAGACGTCAAAGCAATCTTTCGCGATGACATGATTCCAGATGTCCAAAATGGCCTGAGAGGACTTCAGAAGGAAACCTTGGACCAACTTGCGTCTGATGTCCGAGAAGCGGAACGGAACAATAACATCCGGCAACTTGTATGTGAATTGTGTAAGATCCTTGAAAATATGTGTGTGAACAACCGTGACAGCCAACACTCCACCGAACTAATTCGCAAGTGGGGCAGTAGTCTGGGGGTTTATAACCTAAGCCTACTGGAACTTCTCAAACCCTTCTTCCAGAAATGTCCACAAGATGTTCGGTTGCATAAGAGATTAGAACGGCTTTCGTGTCATATAAGAGGCATCATGTCAGATGAGCATGTTGACGAAGTCTTCGTGCGTGATGTTTTTGACGTTTCGTCAACTCTGATACATTTTGCCAAGTTTGATCCAGCCAAACTGGTGAGATTTGAACTGACCGACTCAACAAATCATCCCGTGACATGCACACGTAACAGCGTAGTGCACGATACGGACAGTGACACATACTCTCAGGTGTTCTTCCCCCGGAAAGAATCAGAAGAAGAACTACTGCTTCATGCAGCTGCACGTGTTCACAGCAAAGGGCAAGTCCGCAAAGTAGGAGCATTTCAGTCCGTGATCACACTTCCTGCATCTGCAGAGGAAGCGTTTGACAAGTGCATGACTCGGCATTCCACTGACGTCGCAGTGATAAAGCCAAATGTTAGCGATTCGCAAGATATTCGAGTAGTTCTGTGTTCAACACAAAAGGAGAAACTCTCACTGTTGGTAGACGACGTCCTCAAGCAAGAACTACGAGAAGAAGTGGTGGATTGGAAAGGGTCACAGATCACCCGGTGTCACCTCACGATGCGTGCCCTTGCCACAAAGCCGCTAGGAACGGTTCTAAGTCTCCGCCTGTTTTATAAATGGGAGTCTGACGCAGTTTTCCTTGACAGTAAGGACTTTGTGGCTCATGCCGATTCGTCTGCAGAGCGTGCTTGCACACCTGAAGTACGGCTTGTAGGTAGGTTTATTCTCTTGTAGTTGACCTTGTTATACCTGCCAACTTTTTTTGTGAGTCAAATGTGTGAGTATGCGTGTATCCTGGAATTTTCACGTCTTCCGAAGATGAACCAACGACGTCCGAAGACGCATGAAGATTTTACAAAGTCTTCCGAAGGTGCTCTGAAGATGTCTCGTGCAAAACGCAAACTGTACGTCCACACACAGCTGGCAGTATAAAAAAACACATGTAGGGACCTGCGAACCCCCGTTTATGCAAACCCATGCGCGTGGCCTCCGGGGAGAGCCGCTGCCACCATTGCAATTGGCTCAAGTCTTATCCTCTTCACCCCCTAGTGTAGACTTGCCACAAGTCGTCTTCTTTGAGCGAAAGGGAAAAATAATATTGGAAAGGGCTTTTAGAAAGTATACCCCTAGTGAGGCATAAGGCCGCATTGGCTCGAGTCTAACTTAGCCTAAATTCCATTTAGCCACATGTACATTAAAATCTACTTTACTTCTTGTACAATTTTATGGCTGCCATATTGGTGTCACATTGTACCAAATCGATTGCTTGTAGTCCCACTTTTCTCTTAGAACCTACGAGCGTTTTAAACTTTTAACCCCGCAAGCGTGAGCGAAAAAACACCGCAACCTTTGTCTTGCCCCATTTCCTTTCGGCACCAAGCCCTTGCCAGGTGCTCCTTTCATAATTTCAGGAGAGACTGCAAACTATCGATACTAAATACTGTCATTCTCTCAGAATTATTTTCGTTATGAAAACGCCACAAAGCTATAATTTGGACAAAAACGTTTCTTTCTGCCTGCTCTATAACCTGTTAGTTTTCTGATGTTGTTCATGCAAGCAAACAGTTTTTGTAGCAATGATGAAAACAACCAATGGTCGACTTTATTTTCATAACAAGTTACATATCCCTTACTCTGTATTGCTTGTCGTCATTTATTCACTCTTTTCTAAGGTCTAAGTGATTCAATGATGCCTGAAGAAGCAGCAGAAGCAGCTCTCGCATTACCATGGACTTCTGATGAAGGAAATTTTTCCATGGAAAATTTTAGCTCGCAACGGATACAGACACACACCCAAATACGGTGTGAAAAAATAGGTAATAAAATGTAGTTTTTCAACTCCCACGGTGGCCTCAAGGTTAGCGCGTTGGACTCCAGATTGAGCGGTCCGGGTCCGAGCCCTGGCCGGGATCACTGTATTGTGTTCTTGGGCAAGACACTTTACTCTCACAGTGCGTCTCTCCACCCGAGAGTATAAATGGGTACCGGCGAACTGTTAGGGCAACCTAACAAAATGATCGGCAATAGCAATACTTCTAGTCGGTTTCATGGTACGGAAACCGGGATAAGCTCCGGCATGTGGGCCAGTTTGGCCCGAGTGCGGCTTTACCTTACCATCATCTTAGCTGAAGTTCACTTCAACGGGTTCCGAATGCAAAATGTCACGTATGTGGGTTGTGATTGGTAGATTTCCATCCATTTTTTTTTTCAGGGTCTGTTGGTTGTCGTCGTAATTATTATTGACGGCAGTGAAAAAAGCAATCGTTAGTTGGGTTTTAGCCTGTATAGGAGTCGTTTCCTTTCCGAGAGCGCGGGAGGCGCCCGCGTGAAGGCGTGGAGCGTGGTCTCGGAAAGGAAACGACTGCTACGCAGGCTAGTTGGGTTTTGACTTCAGAGCTCGACGGTGGTGTTTGGTAAGCGTCGAAAAGCTGGAAATGGGGGTCACGAGCTCGTTTTCGATTGATAAGCATTTAAAACTAAAATTAAGGGTGTTTTTGAAAGGTTTTACTTTTGCTTTGGTAACCTGTTATGCCAAGATGATCACAACTTTTTCACTAGTGATTGGGGATTAGTTTGATATCATTTTTTAATCAACAATATAGAGTGTTATAGTTCACCACTAAATTTTCTTTGATTCTGATTGGCTTAAATCGAACACGTGACAAGATAGTGTTCATCCGCGGAGAGACACTGTCAGGTAATAGTGCTCGTCGGGCAAAAAACCCCGGATCGATAGTGCCCGCCTGAGCGAAAAACAACCGTTTTGTGCAGTTTTGAGCTAAACAGTTAAAAGAATAAATTAAAAAATAGCGAGAATTTACTCTCTATCAATTCTTTCATAACATATGGACATGCACGAAGTTTGGAACGAAATATTTAATGGAAAATTCCTGTAAATGTACAACAAATGCGAATGAAAGAGCACTAACAATTTACGGAAAGATCGGTAAACCGACACAAACTCGTCCAAAAAATAACAGCCTGTTTACACCACAAGTTTAAGCTTAGCCTATTCACCTTGTATTTCCAAGAGGCTTGTCAATTCCAGCTTGAATCAGCACAATAAATATCGGTTACGAAGCTTAAATACGGCAGTTCGTCAAGCGTTTGCCCGCAGTGAAACCTTCGACTCCGTTCAGTTGTCCGTTTGACTTGTAAAATGAATATAATGTTCAGCTCCACAATTATTTCTATCTTCCCATTTTGTGCTAAATCATTTGCACAATTTTCCAGAATATATGAAACTTTTGAAGAGATTGAGCGAAGAAATAATCCGAAGAAAACTTTTTGTCCTGCTTTCTTTTGGTGCAACTGACTTGGGGGAACCCGCGCCTGGTTTTGCCGCCGTTTTTCATAAATCATACTTCATTTAGATGGAACTGAAAAATCACTCAGTCGATTTATAACTTTTGAAAAAGTAATACCGAAGTTTAACCTAATTATTATTATTACGAGACAAAAGTTGAAATGCAAAACTATTTTTGAAGCTCCAAGCGTCGCAGTGTGTTAGAAATCGAAATAAATAAATTCATGTCGTTTTCAGTTTTCAGGCCGCCGCGCGGAAAATTTAGTGGTGAACAATAACGACAATAGAGTGTTTTTGTCTCGGAACTATCGGTCTGATAGTTGCCCTTGGAAATTTTATGTTCTAAAAAACTAGCATATAAGCCCTCGAACTTCGTTCTCGGGCTAATATTTGTTTTTTAGAACATAACATTTCCGTGGGCAACTATCAGCCGATAGTTCCTCGACAGAAACACTCTATTGTTATAGTAGTATTAATCTATCAAACTACAAGGCTTGTAAGCCGCTTTGAGCCACCTGATTAAATATAGATCGCTCATGGTGATTTCTTATTTGTCCACCATTTTTGTTTTTTATGCGCATGCGCATTAAAAAACAATGATAGAGAACCGTAAAATGTTAACACTTCGGGCGTTAGTCAAACTTCGGTGTTCCCCTGGGATTTCCCGAAGTGGCACATCATCACGAGTGTTATTTTGTATCGTCATCGTAATCAATCTTAGGCCGAACAACCAACAGTCATAACGGCCATGATCCAGTGGACTTCCCAAAGAAGGGAAAATTTCAACCCTGCCACTCTGAGGTTTTCAGAAGAGAAGAGAAGATCAGACAATAGATAATTCGTGGAAACGTTTTTCTGTGAATGAACTGAACGCTAGCTGAAAAGTGGCCAGTGTGGGACTGTATGCCAGATTCCGCGATCAATAGCGAATATCCAAGTCAACTTCTCTATACCTGCATTGACCAATTTTTGCTGTGACCTTTGGCTTGGAATTGTTTCGGGAAATCGTCATTGAATGGCGCCAAGGACCAAGGTAATTAGATTTCTATTGTTATGTTTATTACCCGACTTTTCGATTATGATGATCGAAGCTACTCTGCTGGCAGGGTAAACATTGTCGTGTATCTTTCAGTTCTTTAGTAGCAGGACACTTTTGGGCTTTTATAGTTTAAAACGTACAAGCTTTTGGCTCGAAGCACAAGAACTTATATTTTAGCGTAAATTTAATTTGTTCTATTTTATCGTCATCAATCTTAGCGAAATATTCGTTACATACATCCCACTCCAAATGAAAACAAGAATTTTCGAAGAAAATATAACCGGGCTTTTTTTATTAAGCAAGCAAGCCGTTTTACCTGCTTTCTTGCTTGAAATCTATCAGATTAGTCACGGCAGTCACGCTGAAGTCTGATGTTTGCGTATAGTGCCTACTGTCAATTTTCTTGCCTCTGAGCAGTCTTTGAAGATCATTCCTCAATATAAAGCCAAAGTTGAATAAGAGGAAAAAACACGACAACATAGGTACGATCGAATCGGTGTTGAACCATCAATCGCAGACGTTCCGCGTTGCACCATCATCATTCGCAGCTATTCTAGTCACAGTTCGACAAATTGCGTGAGTCAAAATGTGATATTGTAATGTAATGGTTGTTATTTATAAATCTTCTGCATACAAGGAAGTGAATTGCTGCACCAACACGAAAAAGTAATGTATTTCACACTAAATAAACAGCAGAGTATTCATGTTCAAATAAAAAGTAATAGCTTGATATGAAATTTGACCTAACGGCGACCCTGGTTTATCACAGACGTTGCGAAATCTCTTCAAGTCACAGTCAGACGTGACTCATGTGACCCCATGACGTAATCGTCCTTATTTATAAATCTGCATTTCTCAGCAAGTTTCTGTTTTTCTCAGAAAATATACGGAAAAGATATGTATTTCACACAAAATGACAATTATTTAACAGGACAATATTCATAAAATATCATTTAGGCAAAGGATGACCCTGGCGAAATCTAACGTAGCTTGATAAAAAAATTGATCTAATGGCGCTTCCAGTGTATGTGATGTACGTACGCACCTCACAGACAATCTCTTCAAGCCACGATTCGACGTGACCCTATGACGTAATCGTCCAAATATAAATCTGCACGTCTCAGCAAGTTTCTGTTTACATAAATCTGCGAGTGTGAGCAAGTTTGTGTTTTCCTTTACGGAAAAGAAATGTATTTCACACAAAACAAACAGAACAATAGTCATGACCCTGGCGAAATGTAACGTAGCCTTGATAAAAAATTTGATCTAATGGCGCTCCCTAGTGTGTCCACCCAGTAGTGAGTACAATGATTTAATATTTTGACAAATCAAACTCACCGACGTTGCGAAATCTGTAGGCCGCTCCGATGTGTTTACGCGGTTCTAAATTAATATTTATTTGGACCAGTCCAACTTTCACATAGGCTCGATTTCCGCCGCTCTCTCGAGTCCGGGCTTCGTTCTTCCCCGAGAAAATCTTTCACAAGGCGAATACATTCATATATATTCATACTCACCCCTAGCTCTCCTCCTAGCACTTTGGCGGAGTAGAGGTATAAGGTGAATCACGACAAAAAAAAAAACAGAAGCTATTTTACTAACCGGGCTGGGCCCCAGGCCCACGCCCGGTTAATAAACCCTGTCAAAATTGCCTGTCAGAACGACAACAGGACGACTTTCTGGACTTTTTATTGCTAGGAAAGCAAAACAAACCAAACCGGCCTTCAATCGATAAAGAACGAGTTCAGTTAAAACCAATGTTTATGTCGCAGAGTTCGAGACATGTTGGAGTGCTGTGTAAACACTTGTTTTATAAGTTTAAGTGTATTTGTTTTCATTCTGATTTCTTGCGCTTTTCTTGAATTTATAGATCTCTATTTAAAAAATGCATTTATTTCACTGTACATAGTTTCTTGGTAGTTTACCCAGGGGTCCGGAGGATTTTTTCTCTCTTGTTGAACTTTTGAGTCCTGACTTGAAATTGAGAAAACCCCGGAAGCGGCACCTCGATGTTTACCTCCAGGCGCCGGTGATTTGATAAACGCGAATTTTGTATTAACCTCACTCTACAGAGAGGAATTAAAATCAGCAAATAAGTGAATCTGTATATATAATAATACAGACGCAAAACGTCTCCGTTAATTAACGGCGAAATATTTCATCTGTACATATTAAAGGATGCACCTATAACTTTGCCTCGGCCAATTTACACGGAAATCGGTCAAATTTTCCAAATGACTCAAAATCGAAGAAATATAATTTTATAGGGTGAAAATCTAAAAACGTTTGCCTCCGGACTTCCATAAATTCGGCGCTCAGACTCTATTTTCAGTTCCTGGATCCGCGCCTGACATCACTTGTTTTCGCCGGGTTCTAATTCAGAACCCGGCGAAAACAAGTGTAATCACACAATTTTATTATTAAGAGACCTAACCTGAAATATTAAAATTGCCAAAACCTTACATCTGGACTGCAAAATTTTTGCCAACTATGATTCCTTTCATAATGTTTAACTAAGAGACATGAATTCAGATGTAAGGTTTTGGCAAGTTATTTCAGGTTAGGTCTCTTAATAATTGTGTGATTACAATAATATCAGAAGTTTCTACGGCCCCCTCTTTCTTAAATTTGTGGATCCGCCCCTGAGTTGTGTTCTTGGCAAGACATTTAACCCACACAGTGTCTCCCTCCTCCCAGGAGTACAAATGGTTACCGCCAACAAAATGCAGGGGGGGGGGGGGGGGGAATCTGCTATGGACTAATATCCCATCCAGGAGGAGCAGCAATACTCCTAGTCGGCTTCATGCTACAGAAAACAGGATACGCCCTGGCAGCGTGGGTCAGTTTGGCCAGAGTGCAGCTTAACTTATTGTTTTGCACAGTATACAATACACTTGAATATTATTTTAACTGAGTGAGCATTCATTCTCCAATATAATCATTTAATAATTTTACAGCATCCATTTATTATCCAAAATGGCCATATGGCTGAATTGATTATTTATTTATTTTTCATTTTTTTTGTTCAAATGGTAAACAGCTTCCAGTAACCAACCCCATTATTAGGATCTATTTGGAAAACCCATACCTTAAGGAAAATTGCATTCCCACCGGATTTTTACTGCAAATAGCAAGTAATTCCATTACCATAATGTGCCTCATTCATACCCCTGCAAATAGTATAACTTGTCTTCATTGGCACCAAACGCATAAAAAACAAGTACGCATTGCGGACCTATTTTTTACTCATGAATGCGAAAGCAATGAACGAGTTATAGCATTTGGTGGACAAATTGCACTCGCTCGGTGGATGGGCTGTAAACTTTAATCGCGCTATTAATTTATGCATATTAATTTATTCATGAACGAGAGAGCAATAGGAGCTTTTGATTTTATAATCTTGTTTCAGAGCTTCACTACCATCAGACTAATATGACAGGTCACAACTGTATGGTGGGAGACAAAACCACTCTCAACACATTGACGCCCACTGTTAGTCAGAGGTAAGCACTCATCATTTTGAGCTTTCCACACATTCTCAGTCATTAACAAAACATTTAGAATCGAAGCAGTATCCGTCACATTTGAACCTACAACCATGCTCATAATTGTTGGAAACATTTTTTTTTCACACATTTTACTCCTCCTCTGTTTAATGTTGACAAAACACTTTCAACTGACACATGAATCCATTTTGCTATTTTCCAACATTGAAAGGGGGAACGGGGGAGCTGACACGCATTTAGTAGTTACTACGATCATAATTTGAAATTGTTGCATTTTTCCAACTAAAATTGTATGACCCAAGTTCCCACGAGTCTCCTGAAGCTCAGTGGTTGAGCGTCCCATGCAACCGGTGTGCGGAAGGTCATAGTTTCGACTCCTGTTGGAGAAACTCCGAATTTTGAAACCCTTACTTTATTTCAGACCAAAATATGTGATTTTCCATACCCTATTTCAGACCTGACCAAAAAATCGATACCCACAAGCCTGAGTCTATAGAACAACTTCAAGCGCAGGAAGAAACCAAGACGGGCACATCATTTAAAACATCAACGAACAAGTGAGTACCGGCTATCTCATTTAAAAAGATCGAAAATACTATAAAAGACAATACACCTATACAAACCAGCCTTACAATCCACTCTCTACAACGACCACGCATTTTCCCCCTAAAACAGTCACCTTTCTACAACAGGCCACATCTTTTGTTCTCTAGAACAGTCACCTCTATACAACGGCCACCCTTTTTTGTCCCCTAGATAGGCTCAAATTTGACAAACCTCCCGCATAATTATATACTGCTAGGAATTGGGTTTGTCGATATGTAAAAATAAATGTGGAAATAAATGATGGCGAATCTAGTTATATGGCCTAAGCTCCCACGAGTCTCCTGTAGCTCAATGGTGTAGCGTCCGGTTCGACTCCTTATGGGAATTTTTTCCCCCTGTAGCTTGTGTCACTGACTGATAAACATCTTTCTCAATTTGGTGTATATTCCTCTCTTACCATAGGTGTGGGATAAGGGAAGAAGGAAGTTTGAGTGACCAACAAGAACCCGCTCTTGATATCCAATTTTCTCCTAAACGGGTAAGCAATTATTGTTTAATAAAATAAAATCATTGGACATCTTCGATAAATATTTGAAATTTGAAAAAGGATCCGATAAAGGCAAACTATACTAGTAGTAATCACAGATTAAGAAAGTTCGTTCGACAGGTTAATCTCAAACAGAGGATGGTTCTCAATTACTTTCGAGTGATATGAAACCTGTTGGTCTTGGGAACGTATTGGGTTGAAATAGTCTTTTCATTGAGAATTGTGTCAAGGAAGTATAATTCTGAATTGGTGGAATGATATTTCCTGAATATGTATCAATTTAAGTTGTGCACTTTCTAATTGGAAGTACCGTTCAAGTGGCTCTTCTTCCTAACAAATTGTAACAAAACAGGAATTTGGCATTAATAAATAACGGTATCTCTCTTTGTTCATAATATACAAATTCGTACACCTTCCAGTGTTTAGGGCCTGAAAAAAAGAATGCGTTCAAGATTTTAATTTAAGTAGGTCGATTTTACACGCTTTTACATGTCTCTGCAATTCTGCACGAATCATAGCATTATTAAATTTCGAAAGGTTGCACTAGTCTGATTAGGTCTTGACTATACAACTGTCCAACGTAAACCCGAGCTACACAACTCGGTGGGTTATATATTTCAACCACAAATCATGATCATCAGTGTGAAATGACACAGTTCGTGTTGTTTTGATACAGGCTAGTCGAAAACCGTCGAGCGGGTTTGACAACACAGCGCCGAACTGCGGCTTATATTCGCACCAGGAGTCATACACAGCTCCTTAAAACATGATAAATGTTAGCTGCAAGGCTTTTTAATGCCATAATACGTCTAATTTGAAAAATAAAGTAACTTACCCGACGTTGAAATCGCTCCAAAATACGCAACACGAGTTGACAAAACAACAAGATCCCAGGCTCTATCCCTTTTCCTCTCTTGTGTACCGGGGCCAAATGCGTGTCGATAGAAAACATACATACATACATACATACATACACACACACACACACACACACACACACACACACACACACACACACACACACACACACGCACACACACACACACACACACACACACACACACACACATACATACATACATACATACATACTCACATACATACATAGCCGAAATTCTCAAAAAGTCCCGCTTGTGTGAGAGACGGCGAGAGAAGACTGGAAATTAGTCTGCGATCTCCTTCGTCGACCACAATTACAGTCCAACAGCTCCCTAAAGTAACTCCCTATAACGACCACGTTTCTACAACGGCCGGGTTCCTTCGCATGTGTGACAAGAAATAATAAAAAAACACCAAGTGAACGATGACTTTATTTCGATCGCTAGACATCCGAAAACGTATCTATACTTACTGTGAATAGTTTCAGCTAAATGTAAATGATCTCTTTGTGTTACAGGGAGGACCAGGAAAAACAGAGTATTCACAGTCTGGCACATCAGTGAAAGACGAAGGTAACGATAGAAATGAAATCTAGTTCAAGTTTGCTCAATTTGTATAAAAATATGGTTCACAATGCTCATCAATTAGCCTTATTTATTTTTTCATTGTAATTTTCAAGTTTATAAGTTTGCAGATCGTAAATAACCCCTTCAGGTTAAATAACCCCGGCAAAGTCACCAAAAACGCCTCCATTTTTGTTCACGACCGCGTTTTTGACTGGGGAAGAGTATAGCGGCTAGTGACGTAAGCCCGGGAACCTTGGATCTTTCGCGTCCACTCATTTCCTTCAGGAAGATGCGATACACATTCGAATAGTGTGTAGAAACGCCTTCCAGGTGCGTTATTGGCCGTTGCAGCAACACCCCAGATTTAGATAAAGGTATACTATACCATTTTATAGCGATCGTCGATCAATACGAAAATGACGGTGGATTTTGTAATCTCAAACGAGCGAAGTATAAAGTGGGACTGTGAGAGCCATTGATCAAGAACTCTGAAATTTGTCCGCGCACTTCTAGCAGGCCGACTTCCAAAGGCTATTTAACCCGGTCAAAGCCAACTAGCAATTCGACCAAATTTTACCGAGAACCTATCTCCATCGCTGCTAAAAGATAGCCAGAAATGTCAGCCCATGAAATTCAGTAGCTCGAGCGTCGATCCGTGATATCGCGCATCTGTAATGGCGTTAACATTTCTTCCTCGTGCGAAGCAATTTCGGGAATATTGATGAAAGTCAAAGACGAATTTCTTTCGAAGGATAAAATAGTAAAAATGACAAAAGACTTGAACTCCGTTTGGCGGGAAGAAGAGAGACCCTGGGAACGAGGTTGCAAAAGTTTTTCTGAGGCCGGGAAATAAGCAGTGCGATAAACCATCGTAACATTAATGCGGACCACCGTGGGAACACCACTTCCACTTCGCTTACCGAGGAAGAAAAAGTCATTTATTTGACGGTTTTTACTTCAAAATTAACTTAGTTCACTATGGTGGTTATTTGGAGTAGCAACGACAAACGTTTGAGGATGTCAAAACTGTAGTGATGTGGCTTGTTTCCTTTCAGCTTTGCTTCAATTTCCAGGCCCGAGCAGACCGCGCGCGCGGAACAAGCCGATTTTCAATCGATCGGCTATCTCATGGCTGCGTCTCAAGCAACTCTTAATACACTTCTCTATAAACTCTTGATATATAAACTTTAAGCATGGACCAATACTTAAATAGGACAGAGCCAAAACAAGCTTTATTGGATGGCATATAATATTTGGTAAATTGTAACCTCGCTAAACAGCAGTTACATGGCGGCAGCAGTAGCATTCGCTAAGATTTTGAAGCGAATCATGTTTGCAGTGAGTTCCACATGAACACCAACAATAAAGGTAAGAGAATAAGACAATTCTGCTCTGTTTAATTTTCACTGAGAACGCGAATAATACATTTCGTAGCCGGACATGACAGCAACCACGTTTATTTACATTTACGCAATACTTGCAACTTGCGACTCACCGTGCCGTCCAA
Source organism: Desmophyllum pertusum (assembly GCA_029204205.1). Taxonomy (NCBI): domain Eukaryota; kingdom Metazoa; phylum Cnidaria; class Anthozoa; order Scleractinia; family Caryophylliidae; genus Desmophyllum; species Desmophyllum pertusum. The sequence goes on along the minus strand of MU826874.1, from coordinate 12,987 downwards.
TCTTTTTTGGAGCATTCGTTCTAAATCTTCATTTTCTTTAACTTCTTCGTTGTACGTCTTTAGCCATTCTTAGTCCGCCAAGGGTTCATCAGCATACATATATGCCATTTCATCAAGGCTTTCATTGCTTGTAGAGCGCTCTACAACAGCCGACTCGATCTCATCTTCTACCTCCATGTCGTATTCCGGAATAAAACATATCTCAGAATCATAGTTGGACTCCGAATTTGTGTCGCTGGAAAACATATTTCTTTGTGGATAAAATTGCAATAGTTATGAAGGCGCAAAGAAAAAGAAATCATCCGAAGAAGTTTCTACACAATGAAAAGCCCTCACAAAAGTCTCTTGTCGCTAATCAGAACGTTCCCGGCGTTACGTCACAAGATCCAGACCCAGGACCACAATATTGCGCGGTCGTGGGACAGAAAATTCCAAGTTTAAACGGCTGCAGAAACGCGGGGATTTTATCGATTGCAGTAATTTTTTCGCAGACGTTATCAGAGTAACAAGGAAATTTATTTAAGCGAAAAAAGGTTTTGGGGTTAGTTGCACTTTAACCGGTTCAGTATCAGATCAACATGGTGAAATCCACCTTCCAGTGTCGCGTGAAAAGAGTTATTGCTTTTAAACAGAGTGAGTGGTTACGTATCCTGTGTCAAAGAGGACATACATTCCATTTTACCAAAGGTTCTTCCTATGTATTTACTCATTGAGTTGATCGGTTTCATCCACTAGCTTATATACACGAACGACCACGACGATATATAAAAATGTGTCATTTTAATATCGGCCTTCAATGTACGTAATTTCTAGAGCCTTTTATGCCCGGCCAAACGAGCTAGGATAAGAGTTGTCGAGAGTTGGCTCTCATGAGAGTTTTCTTCAACTCTCATCGACTAGCATGGCCTCGGGCCAAACGAGAGCGAGAGTCGTCCACGACTCTCAAGAAAAATTTGAGCAGGTTCAAATTCGATGGCAGCGCAATTATTGAGAGTCTATGAGAGTGAATGAGAGTTTCATGCCAAACGAGAGCGAGAGCATGAATTCTCAACAACTCTCATTGTCGTTTGGCCTGGCCGTATTCTAGCCTGGCAAAGGCTAAAGGTATTCACCACTATTTTATCTATTTCATCACCAAAAGGTGTCTTGCCAGAGAAGGTGAAGGAAAGGCATCTTTGTACGACAACCAACTCTGCATCCGGCATTATCACCAGTCAAGGTGGTATGGTGACGGCGGAGGGTGTCCAACTCGTATGCCCCCCTGAAGCAGTTGATAATCCCGTGTCTATAAAGATAACATTGGAGGACCCCGTCATGTACTACGGTTTGATAGTGCAAAGGGGACTTGAAAATGACGTCATGTTTGGCGGACCTATCATCAACCTTCAACCAAATGGTCATTTGTTTAAGAAACCTGTCACATTGACAACCAAGATAAAGATCGATGAAGGGAATCTCAAGAGTGAGGACGTTCTTGTCTTACATGGGACAGAAGCTAGAGACGGAAAGATTTCCTGGCAGGACATTACTCAAAACGCAATCATCAATGTTGCAAAGAAAGAATTGAGTATTGAAATTGAAGGATTCTCTATCATTGCCAACCTTCTGACAGGTCTGACAGTGGCTCGGATTCGTGCCAAGGAGGTTGTATCGCGTCTGAACTTGTTACCATTCAATTATACAATGTCAGTGTTGTTTAAAGAGGACTCATCTGAACTTGCACTCGTGTTTATGAGTCAAGACATCTTCCACGAACCATACTACGTTGAACACGATGCTTCAGCCTTGGTGCAATTGGGAAAAGATGGATTCAGATTAGTGTGTTCCATTGACGGACCGACAGACAAGCCTATCTACAACAGTGAAGATCTTCAAGTTTCTGTTCATCTTGGCGAAGACTACGAACTGTCTGACAATCAACAGAGCAGTTTAGATGTCATTGTAGAATCCCATGTTTGGTGGAACACCGGACGTGTCATCAAGCTTAAGGTTGCACTGAACGTGATTAACGATGTCACAATCCTGTGTGGGAGAATCAGTGTGTAAGGGCAGTATGGGCACAACAGCGAGAGTAGTTTCTGTGTACAAGGTGGGTTTGCGTGGAAAGAAATGATGATGAATTTTAAGCTTTGTTGAAACACAATAAGAAATATATTATTCAGTCAGAGACACAAGATACACGAAAAACGAATTCCGAGTTCTCACAACAGGAGTCGAAGCTGTGACCTTCCACTAAGCTACCGATCGACACAGATACTCGTGGGATCTTAGACCATAAAACTGCTCTAGGTTCAAATGTGACGAACTTCCCGAATACTGCAAGGATTAGTTTTGTCGATATATATGAGATGTGTGGAAAGAAATGATGGTAAATTTAAGCTTGGTAGTAACACAATGACAAATATATTATTCAATGGTAGAGCGTCCGACCGTAGTACAGAAGGTCATAAGTTTAATAATATTAAGTTTGACTCCTTTTGGAAAAACTCGGAAGTCTTTTTCACCCGGCCGAGTACCTTCTTGTCACTGACTAAATACTTTCTCAAGGTGGGTGTGATAGAAAAATAATAACATCCCGTTAACATGTTTATCACAGCGATCCTTCTTTCCCAGCTTGGTGGCTTTGGTATGGTGTTCTGTAAACTGGGAGACCGGATGGTATAGTACATTTTGTCCTTAGGCCTGCGGATTGAGAGATGCTGGTTTGAACTTGAGTCTAGCCCTTGTGTCGTGTCATTTGTATAAATTTTGGGGAATCTTGAAGGGAAGTAACAATACTTCTAGTTATAGGTCGCTTCATACTACAGGGGCACCCCAGGAGACAATTTTCCTGCAGGTGTCGGAACGTCGTTTTTACGGCTTATTTTTAAACGCTAAGAAAAATGCATCTGTTCGGATACGTTAGAAACGATCCGTTAGGTGCCCCTGAATTTGGACTGAAATACTGAAATGCTGGCGGGGAATTTCCGGCAACAACAATGCACATAGCTGTAAAAGAAGCTATGCAAGTGATTGAACGTTGGTGGCCACGCATAGTAAAGAATATTATCTGCATCTTGACTAGTCTTAATAAAATATAAAACGAATGATAAGACAGACTTTCACAACCCAGTTAAAACATTTCAACTGACATTATGCATAATGTACATTTTCATATTTTCGTTACAGATCTGCGTGGCTTTGTCAGATGCCTACTCGGGGTAGAGGGAGCCATTTTTAACCTGATGACAATTGCTGAAAAGCTTGGAACGCCTGAAGGGTTAAGGAAACAAATCACGAATTCTTGGAAGGACGAGAATGAACAACTGGAAATAGTTTTGCAACCGTGGTTGAAGAAGAATGGTGAGACAAAAGATCCTGATAGTTTGAGGAAATATCTAGAGGACTTGAAAAAAGAGGGTAAGTTGAGCTGAGAGTGCTGGGAACGTAGGCCCGTCCGTCGAAACGCTCCGTTTTTACCGAAAAGCAATCAAAATCTCCCCGTAGCGTTTTCCCCGTCCACACTAATACGCTTGAAAAGGCTACAAAATTAAAGATCATCTGCCATTTTCAAATCAAACTCAAGCCGTCATCAGTTTGCAAGAGAAAAGCGGTGAAAAGCATGGCAACACCGACCAAAGCGAAGAAGAATTAAAACGTCTGCAAATCAGCAGGAAGCTTTCATGTGGACGGATGAGCAATGTGAGTTGCTATTAAGAGTAACAAATGAATATAAAGAAGGAAAACTGTGGAAAGCGGGGATCGGAGTTCACGTAATGCGAATAACGTCAGCTTTGTCAAAAGCCTCCGTTTTCGGCGTCCACACGTATACTGGTGCGTTTTCGTTTGGCTCCGTTTTCAAATCGCTCCGTTTTCAAATGTCTCCACTCTGGACAGCGTTTTCAAATGTATGCGTTTTCGATGAAAACGCTCAGCGTTGTAGTGTGGACGATAAGCGAAAACGCATCGAAAAGTATGCGTTTTCAAACGAAAACGCATTAGTGTGGACGGGGCCTAAAACGCTCGAATAGGCTCGGAAACACTACAACAGTCTGCGCATGCGAGAAATAGACGTCAATGAATGACGTGCGTGAATGTCAGCGTTTTCGAAAGCTTCCGCCAGTTTTCGCCGTCCACACTAATACGACAGGGCTCCGTTTTCATTTTCAAATGTCTTCACTCTGGACAACGTTTTCAACTGTATGAGTTGCCGATGAAAACGATCAGCGTTTTCGATCGTTGTATTAGTGTGGACGATAAGCGAAAACGCATCGAAAAGTTTGCGTTTTCAAAGGAAAACGCATTGGTGAGGATGCGGACTTAGTCAACGCGACGCTGCAAATAGAGAAAATCGCGCGCTCAACTGATCGAATTGAGCGTGGACAGAGAGAAATATATTTACGCAGGCTACGCTGCGAAGATAATGCAATCGATCAGAAGAGAAAGGGCCGATACAATCGGCAAAGAATACAAAGAATACCTTCGATCAGCCATTAAATCATTGGTATGGCCGCTCGGCTCAGCCATTTTTTTGCAAACTGCAAATACATTTGAACATTTTTATGGAATTTGCGCAATATAAATGTTATTATTATTATTATTATTATTTCCATGTTTTATTTTATCAGTTTTACATGTCAAAGTGATATATAGTGTAATGCACGGGGATGGGTGCGCAAGAACAAAATAGACGGAGAGTTGCGAATGAAGACGTAACTTTTAACACTCCTAAATTACATAAGTGAGAAATGATAAATCAACTCCCCAATAAGTGAAATCTCTCAACTGAAGCGGACACCACTGTAAGGCGGACACCTCACGAAGATGGACAGATAGAACTGGTCCCAATAAAAGGACTCCCACCTTAGAGAGTGTTCACTGTGCCTCAACTTTTACAGACCCAAACGACAACCCCATATCAAACATTACAAACCGATGTTAATCGATCCTAATCTTATAGGCTGATCGAGTCTCCCCAAAAGGAACCTCTTAGAACACGACTCATCAAACGAAAAAGGCTACCAGAGAAAATTTATGACCATTTATGACTCCCAAAGTACCGACATCACCAGTAGTTACTTTTACTATTGTATCTTCATTGTCTCTATAGACTACAAAGTGACACAACGAGGCCAGATGCACATCAGAAACTTAAGAGAACTTGCAGTCAAGATCTCGGACTTGAAAATCAAGAATGCAGAGTTGACAACATATTTCAGCGGTAAAATTCAAGACCTTTGCGAAACAGTGTTACGAGATTGTTGCATTGAGTTGGAGAGTTCCGTTGAAGACGTGGGAAGAGTAGCTTCATACCAAAGCTATGGAAATCATCTCGGGAATTACCCACAAATATCCCAAGGCACTGTATCAAAATATAAACAGATGTGTTCTTCGTCTAAACAATCAATGGCTAAACATTTCCTAGCCATTATTCCTCACCTCATTCAAAACGTCAAATCAATCTTTCGCGATGAGATTATTCCAGAGATCCAAAATGGCCTGAGAGGACTGAACAAGGAAACATTGGACCAACTTGCGTCTGATGTCCGAGAAGCTGAACAGAACAATCAAATCCAGCAACTTGTATGTGAAGTGTGTGAGATCCTTGAGAATCTATGTTTGAACAACCGTGACAGCAAACACTCCACCGAACTAATTCGCAATTTGGGCAGTAGTCTGGCGGTTTATCCCCTACTGGATCTTCTCAAGCCCTTCTTCCAGAAATGTCCACGAGATGTTCGATTGCACAAGAGATTAGAACGGGTTTTGTGTTATATAAGAGCCAGTGTGAAAGATAAGCATGTTGACGAAGCCTTCGTGCGTGATTTTTTTGACGTTTCGTTAACTCTGATACATTTTGCCAAGTTTGATCCAGCCAAACTGGTGAGATTTGAACTGACCGACTCAACAAATCATCCCGTGACATGCACACGTGACAGCGTAGTGCACGATACGGACAGTGACACATACTATCAGGTGTTCTGCCCCCGGAAAGAATCGGAAGAAGAACTACTGCTTCATGCAGCTGCACGTGTTCACAGCAAAGGGCAAGTAGGAGCATTTGAGTACGTGATCACACTTCCTGCATCTGCAGAGGAAGCGTTTGACAAGTGCATGACTCGGCATTCCACTGACGTCGTAGTGATAAAGTCAAATGTTAGCGATTCGCAAGATATTCGAGTGGTCCTGTGTTCAACACAGAAGGAGAAACTCTCATTGTTGGTAGACGACGTCTTCAAACGACAACTACGAGAAGAAGTGGTGGACTGGGAAGGGTCACAGATCACCCGGTGTCACCTCACGATGCGTGCCCTTGCCACAAAGCCACTAGGAACGGTTCTAAGTCTCCGCCTCGTTTATAAATGGGAGTCTGAGGCAATTTTCCTTGACAGTAAGGACTTTGTGGCTCATGCCGATTCGTCCGCAGAACGTGCTTGCAAAGCTGAAGTACGGCTTGTAGGTAGGTTTTATTATTCTCTTGTAGTTGACCTTATTCAGTTATACCTGCCAACAATGCGTGAGATGTATATCCTGGGGCACGATCGACTTCCGAAGAAGACCCGACGATGTCCAAAGACGCATGAAGATTTTCCAAAGTCTTTCGAAGGTGCTCTAAAGATTTCTGATGTTTGGAATTGGCCGAAAGACCGTGAACCCCATTTACATGCATGTCTTTTCTCTTCAAAAGTAAAGAATGTGCTGTTAGCAACTAAAGCATTATTTACATGAAACATTATTGGGTGAATGTTACATTGTTAAATGGTTCATATTAGGTTTACAAGCTCAAATTTGTGAGCCAGGCCGCATGGGAAATCGGGCCGTATGCGTGAGACCTGTAAGCGTTTTAAGCGAGAGACTCACGAATAATATGTGAGAGTTGGCAGGTATACCTTGATGAGATTTAGTGAACATCGCTTCAAAACACAAGAACAGTTTTTATTGGTGGTTTTTCATCGGACGTCTTCGAAATTCTAAATTGTACATTGTTAATCCTACAAAGCTATTCTTTTCACATCTCTAGATGTAACAAAAAAACCCAGTTTCTAGCAGTATGCAGGATGTTTGTCGCATTTGAACCTAGTTATATTGCCTAAGCTCCCACGAGTCTCCTGTAGCTCAGTGGTAGAGCGTCCAACCGGGGTGCGGAATAGGTTCGACTCCCCATCCCTTTCGGTCCTAAGCCCTCTCCCGGTGCTCCTTTCATGATTAAAAAAAAAAAAAAACAGTTTTGTAGCAATGATGTTGGAAACCACCAATAGTCGACTTCATATTTATAACAATTTTTTACATTTCCTCGACTATTATTACACTATTCATATATATTCTTCTCTTTGTTGTCATTTATTCACTCTTTTGTAAGGTCCAAGTGATTCAATGATGCCTGAAGAAGCAGCAGCAGCTCTCGCATTACTGACTTCTGATGAAGGAAATTTTTCCATGGAAACGTTTGGTTCGCAACGAATACAGACACACAACCAAATACGGTGTGAGAAAATAGGTAATAAAATGACGTTCATTTGCATGTAAACCAGTGTGTTTTTCCATTCAATTTTCGAAAATTTAAGTTGGCTCTGAGTCCCTGAGGTTGTTTCATTACGCCTTGCAATAACATGTGAACTCTGGATTGGACATTAGTTTGATATCATTTCTTTTTTACATCAACTATAATTATAGGGTGGTATTAAATATCGATCTATCAAAGCACAATTACAAGGGTTGTTTAACTTAATTAAATAAATATAAATCGTTTATAAAATATTTATTATTTAATTTGTCCACCACTGGAATGTGAATGCGAATGCAATGAACGAGTTATAGCATTTGGTGGACAAATATCGCTCGGTCGATGGGCTGTAAAACTTTAATCGCTATTAATTTATGCATATTAATTTATTCATGAACGAGAGAGCCTTTTATAATCTTGTTTCAGAGTATCACTTGCATCAGACTAGTGTGACAGGTCACAAACTGTATGGTGGGAGACAAAAGCACTCTCAACACATTGACGCCCACTACTAGTCAGCGGTAAAGCAATATACCATCATTTGCATCATTTGATGCTGAAAATGAACAAATAAAAAACAATCTTTAAATGAAAAAATAATAATAATTTGCGCTTTCCACACATTCCAAGTCAACGACAAATATCAATATCAGTATGCGGAAAGCCGTTTGTCACATTTGAACCCACAAACCATGGTCATAATTGTTGGAAAACTTTGTTTTTTACAAATATTTCCCCTTCCCTGTTCAATGTTGACAAAATACTTTCAACTGACACGTGAATGCATTTTGATATTTTCCAACATTGAAAGGAGGAACGAGGGAGCTGACACGAATTTAGTAGTTACTACGATCATAATTTGAAGTTTTTTGCATTTTTCCAACTAAAATTGTATGACCCAAGTTCCCACGAGTCTCCTGAAGCTCAGTGGTTGAGCGTCCCATGCAACCGGTGTGCGGAAGGCCATAGGTTCGACTCCTGTTGGAGAAATTCCGAATTTTTTTTCCGAGTAGCTTGTGACACTGACTGATCGACATTTTTCTCCTAATATTTCCCTACGTACATTCCCTCTTTCCCTAAAATAAAATAAAGTTTGAGTTAAAAAACGGCCGTGAGAAATCTGGAAGCACATTTTTGCTTCTCACTCGACGGACTCAGTCGGGAAAGTGGGACTGCTCGTAAGTCTAGTATATATCGGTAGTTTTAGCAGTAAAAAAACAAGTAACCAAATATAATTGTTGTTATTAACGAATTCCGTGGTTGTTTTCAGTTCCCTTGAGGCTGGACCGAGTTCTGCTCCACACAGAAGTATAACTGAAGGCACAAGTCCACAGGAATAAACCTCTTCTAGGAAAATACATTCGACAGGTTTTTAGGACATTTCTTTCCTTGTCGATCGCTAAGAAGAGAAGAAGATTGGGAAATGAAAACTGAATCCTTCGATGTTGGACATTTTCGTTTGTCCTTAAACTTCTATCAAGTAGCGTGATTACAAGACTGTGACTTTTAGAAAGCAAATACAGTGGAACCCCAATATCTGTCCTGAGTATGTTGCTGACCTATTTCTGAGGTCTGATACGAAAATACGTATCGAATAATTTGTTATCCCTGGATTTAATACAGCAACATATGGTATGCACTCTATCAGATACAGTGGGCCTTAGTTTTGGAATATTGTACCCAAGAACATTATAATCTGCCACTGAACATTATCATCTTTCAAAGAAAAAGATTGATTTCGTAAAAATGACTTTTAAGTCATTTTTAAAAAGACTCTAGTGACCGATAATTACTGTGCCAATTGTATTAATGTAAGTTTTTATCTTTGTAGTTAAACAACAAGTTTTTTATATTGTATATATGTATATATTGTAAATATTTTAGCATTTTAAACCTATTTTATTAGCATTTTTAAGTTTGAATTTTAGATTTTGTTATTTTTCATTTATTTTATAGTGTCCCCATATAACGAACGATATTCTTCAGCCAGCCAAAGTTACAGTAAAATAGTTGAAACAAAACCCCGATATAACGAACCCTGTTATAACGAAATCACCGTTATAACGAACACAAGAAGCACAAACTTAAAATCTACCCCGATATAACGAATGTCACCACGCGCCTGAAGTTGAATGCGAAACAGATCAACAGAGATGGAAAGTCTTTAATACTATTACATTCCTTTGTAAAAGACTTTAAAAGACGATTAAATATAATGCTGAGTGGTGTAATGCAACGTGACATTGTTTAATTTTAAGGCAAAATAATTATTAGACAAACCTCGATATAACGAAGATTTTGGTCGTTTTCTCCACAAATTCGTTATAATGGGGTTTCGTTTTTTATGAACACCCGTTATAACGAACACATCTTCCCAGCCCCTTGGCAACATCGTTATACCGGGGTTCCCCAGTAGAGTGAGCAAAAGATAAAGCCTAAACAGAGCCTGGGATTCCTGTGGTATTAATAAGGCTCATTTTAATTTAGTTAGTTAGATTTGTTACAATTCTGTTATAATAAACATTTCATAACACTGCAGTTTTTACGTAGATTCTGGTATTGTACAATAAAAGGCAAATCACCAAACTAGCTGAACACTTTAATCCCCCAAAATACTTTTTCTTTCAATTTCAATATTACGTCGATCTCGTTCCCAGAGTCCTCGTTACCCTTGTCCAGCGGTGGAGCGGCCAACAAGGAGCTCTGGGGGGAAGCGATCCGCCATGACAGGATTCTTAGAATTCCGGCTCTCATGTGTTCGACTCCATGTTTTCAACTAACGGACGCCAAGATTCTTGGACTTCCGGTCTTACTGCGCAAGTCAGGCGGATCACCCTATCCCAGAGGTCCTTGTTGGCCGCTCCACCGCTGGACAAGGGTAACGAGGACTCTGGAAATGAGACTGATATTACGTCAAATAGATAGGTGATAAGAATAATACAACAATCAATTGTTTGATGTATCACCAAATTCTCAGATCCGACATCAAAAGAAATGTATTGACACTCATTAAAGAGATCAAACTTGGGATCTTGTCCTCTTTGATTGATATAGTGTGACGTGACGCTCGCGTCGGGCTTTCCATCTCGCTTGTGTTGCGTGACATGCCGTGTCACGAACTCTGGTGAAATGTTAACTGCACTTAACCACGGCTGCCATGTGATCAACGCCGCAGGATACATATATGACGTCACCAGGCAGTTCAACCTGGAAACCCAAGAACAACGTTCTTAGCAGGTTTAGTTTAAAAAAAAAGGTTAAAAAATATAGAAAAGCAGCGAGCGAGACGTTATTCTTAGTGTGCTCAATTCGTCTCCAACCGAGAGACGATAAGACACGAAAAATTCCATACTTATGACGTAGTTTCTACAGTATCTCTGATTGGTTGTTGCTCGGATCTGAATTTTCGCGCGCAAGTAACAACCATTGACTCTGAGACACTACAAGGATTTCTTGTAGTTGTTGGGCCCCTATGGATACCAGCCTTAGCGCTGAATGGGCCACCCTGCTTAAAATAAAGATTTACCAGATTATGGCTCCTGGATTTACTTATTTTCTGCAAACTAATTTTTTAAAAGTGGGCGTTTTGTACCAAGCTGCATCAAAATTCTACTGACAGAGTAAGGGAACGAGTAAACGTTTCTGCTGACCCCCCAAATAGTAGGGGAAATAAGTACCAGTTGAATGCCAACATCCGGTCTAGTCTCGTTCCCAGGGTCTTCTTGGCCGATGGGAACGAGGTTGCATGACGGATTGCATTGGTTGCATCCGGTCTCCAAGCATTGATCGAGCCCGTGGTTTTTTCGTACTCGGCGTTTCTAAGCAACACGACGTAAGTATCCGCATTGCGCGCCAAAATTTGATCTTGTTCAACAAGATCAAAATGCGCGCAAGTAGACGTAAACGTCAAAGTAAACGCAAGTCATCGCAAGTCTAAAACGTGCGTCTACTTGCGTCTCCGTTTGGTCAGGGCTTAACATTGAGCACCAATCTAGTTTTTGATTGACTAATAAGGATCGAAAGACACTTCGAGTTCTTCACCGTTGCCAAAGTTGCCAAAAACGGGCTTGTCCCTCCACTAAAAGCAAGAGGCTGTAAGGAAATACTAATTGTACGATTAAACCAACCTTCTTTGGAATCCACTGATCCTGGTTTGAGCCGAGGCCGAGTCTTCCAAACGACCCCCTCCCCCAGGTATACAGTGTACCTGAATCTGAGAACACAAGCGAGGATTATTGGCATAAAAATTTAAAGTCTTTTTTTCGTTTTTTGTTTTTCAATAATGGTATATTCAAATGCGCTTTACAATTCAGCTCATGGGTGAGATCGAACGTCAGCTTGTAAAGGCGTCTATGGCAGCCACTATCAGTCCATTCTTGATCTCACCCCAACCCCATGGTTACATGTGAACAGGTCGGACCACAACACTGGGGACTACGTTCCATACTCTTTTCGAATAGTGATGTGGGTTCTTTAACGCAATTTCTAGCCTGCGTAGCAGGCGCTGGAGTAAAATATTATTGCTACTGGAGTAAAATATGATTACTATGCAGGCTAACTAATTCAGTATGAGGAGATGTAGGAAACAAGGCCAACGGCTATAACGTCCCCGCCCAATGACGCGATCATACTTAACTGAGACAAGGTGCTAAGCACAGCCAGCATACCGTATAAATCATAGCATTACATAAATATTGGAATTGAAGGAAAGTTAAAACAAAACGACAAAGAGTGATAAATAAACCTGGAAGAATTGGAAAAAAAACCCGAATAAACAAAGATGGTTTGAGGCTCGGTTCTCAAATGATTGCTGGCGATCGTACGCGTTGAAGTTTCTTGTTTTTGATTTTGGCCATTGTAATTGCTTTGGTTTTGGTTCACGACACTCAATTGAAAACCGCTCTACAAACCTGTTATCACAGCAGTACTGTCAGTGCCACAGAACACACGAGCAGCAGTCTCATCGATGCACGAAAACTCTTCAATTTTTCTTGGTGACTTTGAAAAAGGAAACTTCTGGACCATGCCCAAGAACACCATAACCCCAACTGTAAAGTTCTCCAGTGACTGCAGATGTCAAAACAAACAAGTAAAACAAATGAAAGCATAAACAACAACAACAACAACAACAACAAAAACATTAGCCCTGTCAATCGCGAGTCCAAAGTATTAATTCTTTACCGAATGGTTAGTATGTTGGACTCCGGATCGAGCGGTCCTGGTTCGAGCCCTGGCCTGGGTCATTGTGTTGTGTTCTTGGGAAATATACTTAACTCTCACATTGCCCCTCTCCAACCCAGGGCCTGGTTGTTCAAAGGTTGAACAACGCTATCCACCGGATAAATCACTATCCAGTGGATAGCGTAGTTGGTATTGTTGACACTTATCCACTGGATAGTGATTATTCCGGTGGATAGCGTTATCAACTCTTTGAACAACCGTGCCCTGGACTGGCCAATTGGGACTGGCCAATTGTCCTAAAGGGAAACGAAACAAATGCTGAG
>MU826873.1:469323-500824 GCA_029204205.1 Desmophyllum pertusum | reverse complement strand
CGAAGCTGTTAAGGAATTTTTTACACCTCAGCGTAAGTAAACGACCCACTGGTCGGAACGAATTCGTTGTATGAAAACGGGACAGTCTCTCCTTTTCTCGCCTCTTACGAGGCTCGCGTGTCGGCGCTTCGCGCCTCTCACTTAGGCGCGAAGAGAGACTGTTTTGGCAGTCTAAGATTTTAAAAGTAACGGGCCATACCGATAGATTGAAATATAACATACAGTCGAACCCCTATTAAGCGGCCACCCTCGGGGAAATGGGAAGAGGTCGCTTAATAGGGGTTGGTTGATTTTGTCAGAAATTAGCATAAGGCGTGGTAGAAAAGTCACTTTATTTGAATAGATCACGCTTGGAGGCTTGTGACAACTGTGTGGTTAATTTAATGTTTTTATCGGTCTTCATCTTCTATTTCGGACTCTTATCTGTCATCAGCTTTTTTAAAACAAGGCCAAACTACATGTATTAGATTCTTGGTGGCCGCTTAATAGGGGTAAAGCAATAACAATCATCATCGAGAGGGCCAAAAGGTGGGCGCGGCCGCTTAATCGAGAGGTGGCCGCGGCTTAAAAGGGTTTTATTTACAGTATTATACTGACAATAGTTACGGAACTTTGATAACTGGCGGGAGGTGGCCGCTTAATAGAGTTTCGACTGTAATGCAAGAACTAAGCGCCTCGCAGAACCTCGCGACGGTAGTGGTGGGGGCGAATTTTTGAACGAAACGGTAGGAGTTCTGCTGACACTCTGACACATACACTGTGTATAATTGTCTCTGCCTGGTGAAATCTGTCTTAATATTGTGTAAGACTCCTGGTATATAATATACACTTCCCTGTATAATGCATCAGTCAATTCCAAGTGTACCTATTCCCCTCGGGTAGACGTCCCGGAGGTGGGCATGAAGCCCTCCTGGTTTCACCTCAAAGAATCATGGCTTTGTTTTCCGGTGATAATCGGCAAAAACGAGAATTTTGTGGTGGGGCATAGGGAGGGCTCCGACGAAGGGCTAACGCTCGAAACATCAGCTTTCCCAAATTCGCTACGGCGGTTAATTTACCTTGGATACTTGGATTTATTACTCCAACTAATATATATAATACTGCGGATATCTAAAAGTAACCTTTATCAACTTCGAGTTGATACATATGTAACTAACTAAGTGCTTATGAAAAACGATTGTGGTTTGTGTAAAGAAAGTCTGAAACGGAGTTCAATATTATATTGCAATTAATCTCACCGCAAATTTAGAAGTGATTTTAGGATTTGCATAATATATTCCATCAGATGTTCCGAGAGTCCTTTCTTGATCTGGTCACATGACGCACCTACAGCTGAAAATAAATATAACATCAAAACGCGCAGCCATTATTTCAATGAAATACATAAGCCATTGAAAAGTATAATTCATTATTCGCTCATAGATAACTCGGCCTATATATTTTAAATATATTATTTAACTAACAAAAAGATTGATTTAGACTGTATATTATTTGACCGTAATCATGTCAGGACAGACTGATTTTTACGCAACCTGTCGTAATCACAGCAGTTGTTGTTTCCGCTACTCCGAACTGGTTTGTGGCGCGGCAGATGTAATCTCCATCACTGTTTTCCTCAGCCGTGTTAACTACAAGGCAGCCGTTTTCCTGATGAAAAGCCGGCGTTGAATCGGAAGACTGTTGAGCTCTGGACCACTCTATCCTGGGACGAGGGGAGCCTTCAGCTTCACAACAGATGCTTAAAGTGGTTGCTCGCACTACAACGAACTGTGAAGGAGGTTTGTTGGTAAATACGGGGGGCTCTATAGAAAGAAAGATCAGCATTAATAATGGTAATTGAGTGGAGTCCAATTCGATCTGTGATCATACGAGTGATTAACAAATCATACGACAGCACGGGCTAGTCTTGTCCAGTATATGGGTTGGGACTGAACTGCAGCACAGCGGGAGTCCGAGTACGATTTGATCAGCAGAAATGGACGACAAGACATTCAGTTACCAATTAATTATAACTATAACTAAATGTAAGGAAAAATAACCAACGGTTAAACGTTTTGGTGAATAAAAACAAAACAGTTGAGTTTGTTTTTGAATGAGATGCATAGAGAAAATTAAAGGAACCTATTCAATTGCACTTGCCTATTTCCCAATGACGCGTTAACTGCCCATTTACACAGATGTTACGCGTAAACTGTCCAATTAGTGCTCAAATCGGACCTGTTGATAACCATCAGATTCTAGAATTTTGTGATCCAGGTACTAGATGTGACGGGTGTCTACTAGAAAGCAGGAATTGTCCAGGCTTTGGGAACGTGGAGGGGTAAACTGGAGATGATAATGCCATTGTACGATGGAAGAAAGATGAAGAACAAAGCGAATCGCTCAAAAATAGTGACACACAAACAAACAAACAACAAACAAACAAATAACTAACAAACAAACGAAAACGACAGTCTAATACCTTTCACTCGTAAACTGCTGACGGCCTTTAGAATTCCATGACCAGTGTATGCCGTGCATATGTACGATCCAACATGAGATCTTTGTACATGGTTGATATGAAGAACAGCAGCACCACCTACGCACAGCAGTATCACCAAGCTTACGCCATGTTATCTTCTTAGAGGTTGTACCCTGAACCCAGCAGTGAAATGTTGCCGATTTTTTAACAAAGACTTCCAGGGACTCTGGAAAAACATTGATCTTTGGGGAGACAATGCATTGTCCTTTTGGACCCTGAAGGCCCATAAAGCCCTTGCTTCCTTGGTTCCCTTTGAAGCCAGTTGGAGCCTTTTTGTCCTGGACGGCCCATAGGTCCAGCAATTCCTTTATTCCCGGGGGACCCAGTAGATCCTGTTTCACCTTTTTTCACCCCTCCCTCCCTGTAATCCTACAGGTCCAAGCCTTCCACTTGGCCCTTGAGCTCCTTTGGGACCCAGAGGTCCTTGTGGGCCGGGTATTCCAGGGGCTCCTTTTTCTCCCTTGTATCCTGGATACCCGTGATTACCAGGATCCCCCGGGGGCCCCTGGGGACCTACTTGGCAAAGCTTGTCTGTGCTGGTGCAAGCTTTGACTCAATTTCTTGTCGATTTCCTGGCGGATTTGTTGTAACGATATTGTTTGGTGCATTTCTTCTCTGTTTGTGGTGATATGCTGGAACGTCTACCTCCAAGCTGTTTCGAGCGTCTGGTGAGTGTGGAATAAATACAGTTAACCCTCCGATGGTGCGAGTAGCGATGGCCTAATGATAGCGCGTTGGTCAAGTTACTTAATCTCTCACAGAGCCTCTGTCCACCCAGGAGTGAATGGGTACTAGCGAATTGTTAGGGCAACCTGACAAAAATGCTGGGGGAAGGGGGGGGGGGGGGGGGGGTACCTGCGATGGACTAGCATCCCATCAAGAGGAAAAGCGATTCTCCTAGTCTCTTCGTGCTCTGAGGCCCAGTTGCTCGAAAGCCGATTAACACTAATCCTGGATTAATGGTTAATTGAAGTTTTAATTTCTCCTGTATAAAAGTGTTTTCATTGCTAATCATTTGTAGAGTTTTGAGATTACTCAAAGTCAAAACTGAAGGACAAAAAATAAAAACAGAAAACCGCACTGAAAATTTACAAAACTGAAATCAATATTCACGCTAATCCTTGGTTAACTTAATCGTCCATAGAACAACCCGGCACTGGTGATAGACAGACTTAACTTTTAACACTCGGTAGAACATCTATAAAAGGTGTTACCCCCCCCCCCCCCCCCCCCACGACTGTAAAACACGCGAGACCTTGCACGCTTGGCGCGCGTGTCATTTTACGACACGCGATACGATGTGTGATGCGAGTTGGTAGTCATAGCAACGGGTGAATGTTTGCAAATTGAGAGGTTTTACCTGTAAGAACGAGTTAACTCAGAAATAACAGCGTCACGCTTTCAACTTAACTTACAGAGATTGAATGTAAATTAACCTTCGATAACAATTGTTTGTTCTTGAATGCTTTGCATGTTTGATTTTGTTTTCCATATTCCCTGTAATTTGACAAATTTTCGATTTCCAGAATAAATTAAATGTCGTCCTGAAAAGCTGAAACAAAATTAAAAACCCACTTCCTGTCCTGCTGTTTCCCTGTTTTACGCAGTTGATCGTTTGCCAGAAAGAGCTCTAATATTTTCTTAATTAAAGATCAAACTGGTTCAGTCTGATTATAGTTCTCTGTGAATAAGTCACATTCCCTTTGTTGAAACACACATTTCTCGATCAGTTACAAGAATATATATTTAACAAATAGATTCCATGTTGCCGTGCGTCTGTTCAGTAATAGATCACAGATGACGTCAAAATGTGGTAAGAACAAAAAAGTGGCCAACGAGCCGCTGCATGCGAGTTGGTCACTGATGTTCTTACCACATTTTGACGTCTTCTGTGATCTATTACTGAACAGACCCACGGCAACATGGAATCTATTTGTTTTATATAATTTTGGAGATATTCGCTTCGGATTTTTCACTTGAATGTACGCTAAATAAGTCCGAATAAAAATTATGTCAACAAACATCACGTTTAGGCCACAGTGTTTTCATGCACTCAAATAAAACTTTGTGAAAACTAAACGGCTTAAAATAAACTACAGCTCAAACTCAGCAAATGTTTCGAAAAGCAAATGTTTAGAGACTAACCTGATATGAGGAAAAACAATCTGAATTATTCCAGTCCAAATCCCGTTGCAAAGTCGCTTCACGGCGAACAAATATCCCGCTAAATTTCTCGGATTCTGTTTACAATGAGCTATAAAAGTCCATCATATTTTCCTCCAAATTCTAGCCAAGCTTAAACAGCCGATTTAAAATTCGTATCAAGTGAAGTACATGGAATTGTCCTACGGAATATTTCCAGTTTGACGAAAATATTTCTCTGTTTTGAGCGAAGGATTTGTTGGAGCAGGCAGGGCGCCCGCGCGTTTTCCCGCTTCGTGACGTCATTCGTGCGTCTGTACTCTAATAGATGACAGTTCTAAACCAATCACCGCGCGAGTTTTACACAGTAAATTATATAATTCCAAATACATACATTTTTGCATATCATGCACTCTTGGTGCAGTTGTGATTACAAGTATAAACAAGGATATAAAACTGCTTAACATTCAGTTAATTAGCTGCAATTTCAACTAAGACATTGGGGGGGGGGGGGGGGGGGGGCTCCCATATATAGCCTATACGGGATGTGCCTCCCAAAAGGGTATGGGGTTCCGAACCTAGGGTACGGGTATGGGTTTTTGACTCGATGCTGCCCTTCAGTTAGCAGGGAATATTTTCCCAGACATTTTCTGCAGGAAAAACGATATCAATTAATGTTGACAACTGTCACAAACAGGGTGAGGGTTTTACAGCCTAGGCGGTACACCCCTACTCAAACTTGGATTGAGTACCCCTCCCCCCCCCCCCCCCCCCCCGGGAGAAAAGACAACAACAGATTTGGCTGCTACGCAAATGTATCGACGCCCTGACAATGAAACAGAGCCTTGTACTTACACTTTGACGCTTCCATTTCGTCCTTGTGATCTGCTGTTTGAATTGATACGATTTCCTATGTGGCTTTCCACTTTCGAAATTCTCAGTTTCATTCATCTCTGTCTTCCTGTGTATCGATTCCATCCTCCAAAAACATTACCACGATCAACAACATCGAAACAAAGGACAGAACCGATGAACCTTTGTGTAGAATGTCGCCACATTTGGCGGAAGATTTCTTGTTTGGCTCCATGATGGATTCAAAGTAACAAACAGTTGTTCAGAGAGCCTCGACTGCCGTGTGAACCGTTTGATTTCCCGATTCAGCAGTTGTTCCTGTACATACGGGACATACCGAGACATAACTGTAAAGCGAAACCGTTATGAATTGATTAATCTGTCATCGTTTGGAATAAACTTTACTCTTTCTTTCATTCCCCAGGGTGACCAATATCTTATTTCTTCTGAAACCTAAATATAGGAATACATTGTAAAGCAGAAAAGTAACCGGTTTATCAAGTTGCCTTAATGGCCTTGAATGTATCCACCAAATAGTTATAGAAACGCGCGTTGAGTGAAACATTACACTCAATACACCCCTATCCCCCCCCCCCCCCCCCCCCCACACACAATCGACACTTTAGGCCGACATCAAATTCACGGTTATTATAGAGAACGGGCACACACGACGGTTAATTTTCCTTTCTCTATCTGGGCTTGAACTCCAGCTCCTGGACAGTTCGGCCACATTGGCAAATTGAACGTGTTGGAATAATCGCCAAGTAGTTTACTGGAATATGAATTCACAGTCGCCCGCTGCAGAATTTCGCGCGCGAAAAGAAGCCTTATGAAAACACGCTGACCAAAACATAATTGACCGTTGTGAGGTCCGTTGTGAGGGCATGGTTTCTCGGTCACAGGCCCTGTCTCTAGCCCCCCTCCCCAGCCCGCCCCTCTGGGTTAAGCTTTCTCAAAACCATTAGAAGAATGGGACAGTTTTATTAGGTTTATATCACGGTAGTACGAGTAGTACGATGCTTTTTGGTACATTTCCTTACCGTCCATGCATAACAAAAACGTCAAATGACCAAATTCACGGTATTATGGAGAACGTGAAATTCTCCTTTCTCTATGTGGACTTGAAATCCGTCCCTACGAATTCAGCTCCAGGACAGTTCGGCCACCTTGGACAAATTGAACGTAGTAGTTTATAGGAACGTGAATTCACTTTTAGTGACGTTTTACTCGGCGTTGCTGTCGGTCAGAAAATGTACTATACACTGTATGACACCTACAACCCGTAGCGCCCTCCTTCCAATATTAAAGCGTCCCATTTCTAATAAGCATTCCCCTTCAGTTTTGTTAATAAGCGTCCCCCTATAACCAATAACCGCCCCCTTCTAATAAGCGCCCTGATTACGTAAGCGTCCCGTTCCAATAAGCGCCCCCTATTCCAATAATAAGCGCCCATTCATCATGAATCACAAGTCAACCGCTGTCATTTAGCTTACTTTATTATTAATATTACCACATTACAAAAAAAATCTGGTATTTCTCGACTGTTTATGTTTATGTAAAAATAATTAACGCCCCCTCTCCTATAAGCGCCCTCCCATGAGCTACTAAAAGTAAATTAGCACTGCGGGCGGTAAATCAAAATCATATATTAACCGTACTTTTACAGTTAACTAACCTACTCTTTCAAAACATCTTGAGAAGGCTGGAGTTGTCTTAATTTATATTTCAAATGTATTGGTTCAATCTTAATGCTGTGAACCAGTTTTATCATCGAATTTATTATTTGCTAACAATCTCAGAGCTTAAACATAATAAGAAACTTAACTTTCCTTATATTCTAATTCGCTCCCCGCTCAACCGAATATAAACATTTCTCATGTAATACGCAGCCACATATAGGGGTGTGTCCACACGAGCCGCGTGCCCCTACTATGCCATCACAAATAAACTACATGTACATGATGTAACAACCTCTAGCGAAACTAACGAATTCAAAATGCAAGGAGGTAAGCAGAAAGTAATAATGTAGAAGTAAGCTTGCAAACGCTAGCTAAAACCGTAGCTATAATACCTCAACACATGATAGTATGATTAATGCAGGATAAATAGGCTGATTCTTAATATATATCCCTAGTCATTGGGTATTTAATTTTGAAGAGCGAAGAGGCGGATGTAGGACTCGAATTAACACAAATGAATAACTACTCATTATATATTTATACTACCACGCCCGTGCTAATGGACCAATTGTGAAGACATACCATAAACAACTCGAAAGAAGGGTTACGTAACCATGTTATTATTCAACAAATTGTAACATTGTCCAAATATGGTCATGATGCACTCAATATCTGTCGACCGTACTCCAACAGATATCCTGCGATATATGTACTTTCGTATGCGCGCGGTAAAATGTTCAAGTCAGTTCTTGAAATAAAACTGGAAGAATATTTTTTTAGTTGTGTTATCAATTTGTTGAATAATAAAACAATTATCCAGTGATCAATCTTGCGGAATATCCGCTGATTTTAGGCAACTCGGCCTACGGCAGCCTACGGCCTCGTCGGCTAAGTATCAGGCGATATTCCGCGCGATTTCGCAGGATAATTGTTAAATAAATACATTAAAGTTGTAGTATACGATTGATATTATTTAACGGATCCACAAATTTAATGAGTAGGACTGGGATGGAGGGGAATCTGCACATCACCAAAGTCATGTTCAATGTTTCTGGCTCCAACTTCAACAAAAGAAGCTTCGTCAGTTTCTGTTATTCCAATCCCGTGATCAGCACGTGCACAACTACTTCCTCCTCCACCAATCATCATCACTGATCCATCACCACCATCCCAGTCACACCAGAAGCCGATCTTGTTGGCGCTTTGGATGTTTCCACTGCACTCAGCCTGTCCAAAACCCGTCTGTTGACTTGTACTCGCCGCCATATTGAACCGTGCAACTTCCCAGACACTGGTCCACTGGCCCAAACTTTGCCATTTCTAAAGTCGCCATATCTTGTGAGTTTAGATCGGAGTGTTTGTCCATCCAAACAGTTACCTGTGGTCTGTAACAAAGGAGTGTGACTGGAGTCATCACTGCGCGTGATCTTAAACTCTCTGCCGCTGACCAACCAAAAGGCTGGTGAGATCATGTCAGTGTTTCATCGACGGACTAGTTGTTTGTTCCCATGGCAACTTGCTGGTCATACCACCAGGATCCGTCGTCACGCATCCAATTTTTGTCATCACTGTTTGAGAATCGGGCGATAAGAGTCCATCCTTTACGTTCAGCTATGTCGCAATACACCTGTTAAAAGTAAGGAAGTCAGTACAAAAATCACATCCGTTAAAAATGCTTTATGTATACTTTAAAAAACGATGCGAGTTTTTTAAACGGCTTCAACAACTTCCCTCTAAATCTATTCAATCTGATCCTAATCTTGAAATTCTAGTTTGTTTTAAAATAGACGCGGAAATTGAGCTAAAAGTTCAGCCGCATCTTTTATCAAACATAAAGACATTTCGTTCATGAATTATTATGTGATGAGTTTTTGAATGCAAATTAATAATTGAAATAAATTGTCTTTCAGGTTATTTAAGATATTAAAGTGAAAAAAGGATGTGTTGTTGTGCATAGAAAACTGTTAATTTTAAAAGTAAATTAGCAGCAAAAATTAAATTTTTAATATTGTTTATCGTTTATGATCTAGTATTTTTTAAGAAAGTAGTGGATGAGTGCATGGTTCGTGTATGTAGGCTGAAAATGTAGGTTATGGAAGTTTGAAATAATTACCCCAGGATATATAGGCTTATAACTGTTTTGATTATAGATTTGTTATTGTGCTATTTTACATAATTATTATCCATTTGAATTATAATTATACTGTTCTTTTTATAGATTTGCAGTTGTTCTATATTATTTATTTGAAATACATTTACCTCAATTTTGGAAGACTTTATTTCGAGCTCATAGCTCCCACTTGATAATCCTGAATTCTTGGACAAAATTGCTTCACATGAATCTCCTGCTACAGAAAAGAGATAAACAATTACAGATTTACTTACAAGTGTGTAGAGCTATTATTGTTGACGACCGACTAAGGCACAGCCCACTCTTAGCTCTTTTAAATCATGTATTTAATATCTATCGAATTTAATAAATAGTTAGTAATTTTTATAGATTATACATAATTTTGTAAATAACATATTTAGCTAGGTAATTTAATTTATTATTGTAATCATTTATTATTGTAATTAATTTAATACACGGCTCGATGGAAGAGCATGTATTGTGAATTGACACCGTGTTTAAATAAAGTTTTACTACTACTACTACTACTACTACTACCGTTCTACAAAAGGAAAGGCGGGGCGAGGGGGGGGGGGGGGGGGGGGGGGGGACGTGAAGCTTCTGCTTTACTTATCACTTGTGGCCATACAGTGAATATTTACTTATCTCAAAAATAAATTGATACGTAATACAATACAGTAATTTATTAAGCTCGTCCCCAAGGGGTTTTAGACCTAATTTACAAATGACTAAAACTTAACTAATTTACAATAAAATTATTATAAATTATACTAAATTAAACCAACTAATTTAATTTACTATGCTCAACAGATCGTGTGCTACTGTGTGAGTGTTCTCGTGTGTCTGTTGGAACTTCAGTCAAGTAAAACATGAAGTCCACCAGCCTAGTACCCAGGCGTCCCCTTCCCGCTTACTCGATTTGGCGCGAAATTTCATGACGTCACCGGCAAAGCCGTTCCCAGGTCCTTACGTGTACTTCGCGCTCGCTCGAGAGAGAGATATCGCCGCCGTCGAGAAGTATGCGTTTTCAAACGAAAACGCATTAGTGTGGACGGGGTCTAAGACAAAATACATTGCTTTAATATAAAAAAAAAATACTTAAAAGGACACTTGGGTATTTTCTAATGCCGATAGGACAGACAAAATCTGACACACGAGCCACTCCTGCTACCAATTACAGAGAAGATTGAGAAAATTGGATCATTTATAATTACCAGGTTTTCTTTGAAATCCCAGGGTCGTGAAAGCTGTAACTGAACCAAGTTTGTTGCTAGCGGTACAAACGTATGTTCCAGTGTCTGCCATGGAGAAATCTTTAATACTTAATGTTCCATTATGAACTGTACTTCGCCCTTTTGGCAAAGCCGCCAGCGCACGTGCCCACGTGATAACAGGCGGTGGGTAACTGACTGCTGCACAAGAAACTACCGCTTCTGTATCTTCTTTAATAAGAAGGAAACGGAACTGGTACTTTGATCAGTTGGGGACCAGCTGTTGAGAAGAAAGAAAATATAGTCAAACCTGTTTTAACGAAACATGTGAAACGTGTTACATCCTCGGCACATCCTCGGAGACCGGAAATTTATTCAGTAAAAATACAAGACGATTCCCGCTCGACGTTCGAGCAAAAAGAGCAAAAAATTAAGTTACCAAAAAAATACTCATAGCACGGTAACATTTTGAATACAGTTAAGAAGAAAATTATCGATAAATTAGCTCCCAAGCTGACCCCGCGAGAGAAGTCATGATCATTACATATTTTAATTAAAAAGACGCTTCATGTCAGTTCAAAACAAAATGGCGTGCGTTTTTATCATTTTTTTACGAGGTTCTGACATTAATTTTCTCGAGAATGCTTGAGAATTTAATTGCGGGGTCACTTGGAGAAGTGAATTAAAGTGATATGTTTCAAAATAGTATTCAAAATGTTACCGTGCTATGAGTAGTTTTTTAGTAATTAATTTTTGCACTTATTGCTCGAACGTTGAGCGGAATCCGTCTTAAAACTCTTAGGGACCATTATGAAAAGGACAACTCTCTTTAATGATAGACTTTTCGGAGATGATTCTTCATGATTGGCGCAACAGCGGGCGGCGCTTATTAAGTGCACATCATAAAACAGCTCAGGGAATATTCCTATACCACCTGAATGGGATGCTAGTACATCACAGGTATTTTTTGCTGGTTGTTGCAAAACAGTTGTCTCAATAGCGACCTTTAGATCGGAGTACGTGTCGGAGATTGACTACGAGTACGACTTTGGAATCACGTTCCCAGAGCCCTCGCTCTCCTCCCTGTTGCTGACAGTAGAGAATGGAGGCTCTAGGAACAAGATTGGTGTTAGACGTGTTGATGTAAACCCTGCGTACTAGGTTTGAAAAGTCGTACTCAATCTCGTACTCCGATAAAGGTCGCTAATTTCAGACTGGGCTTTTTTGGTATTTTCAGACCGGGGGATTCTCTTCCCCCCACCCCCCTCCCCTCCCCTCCGTAACTGCACGAGTATTACATGCAAAGCTTTATGACTAACTAAAATGAAAAAAAGTTATTGCATGAGAGTCCAGGAAAATTCAAAATTTCGAAAAAAACATGCCTGTGAAAATAATGTCAAATAAGGTTTCCATGGTAACAGCAAGTTCCGTGAACAATATCGTGTCACACCATATATTGTCGCCAGATAAATTCAGGTTAAGTCGTGAAGTTTGGCTGTTTTTGCTTGCACATTAAGACAATGCAATCATTGCTAATATGAAGTTTAAACGATGTAAAGGCTGTGAAAAATCGTTTGCCGCAAACACCACATTTAAATTTCTACTCAGATAAATTAAAACAAACAAACAAACAAACAACAAAAACAAAGCACACAAAACAAAAAAAGTTATTTGTTACCTTCTACAATAAGCTTTGCCATCCTTCTCATCTCGTCCTAAAACACTAACTGCTGTACACATGTAATATCCTGAGTCATTTGACGCTGACTTCATACTTCAAGGTAGCCATTTTATCGCTTCTCACGCGTCCTGCCACAAGAGAACCGTTGACTTTGCTCCAGGTCACCGTAGGTCTCGGGCCTTCCACTGACCGAGCAATGGAATACAGCGGTCTGGTTCTCAGTAACTGTCTGAGTTTCAGGCGATACGGCCACCTCAGGAGATGAAACGGTTTCCCCAGGGTCTCCCTTCAGCCCTGTCATCCCTCGGGGACCAGCGGAGCCTGTCAATCAAATAGAAGCACGACATTTGGGTAGTAATATCACTATATGCCCATTGCTTTTGTATCTTTCATCATTTGTCTACACTTGTTCTATACATGTATTAGTGTACATTCATTCAGTTATCGTTTTGCTGACTCGTTTCATTTTGTGAAGTCGATTTTATGTAAGAAAAAGTAACATACTTTCCAATGATATAATAAAAGTTCATTTCAAAAACATGCGATTTTATTTTTTTTTACCATCCATAACATGCGAAAAAAAGTGCTTAACTAAATCTCAGCCTCGGTTATATTCCTAGAATATTCTTAAAATTTCGCCAATCTCAGCCTCAATTCTTATATAAACAAGATCAGAAGCCCGGGGGGGGGGGGGGTACTCACTTATGTGGCCTATACGGGGACGTGCCGCTGGACAGGGTATATGGTTTTTGGCCTCTCTGCCCTGAACAGGTATATAATTTTATGCGTGTCTGTCCTAAAAATTTCAGCGTCTCTCTCCAGTCCCACTCTCCGTTTCACACTCGCTCCAGACCTTTCATTCGAAGACCGCACGTCGTAACGCAAAAAATACGGCATACTGTAAAAACATGGACTGGACTGGATTTGTAAAACATGGACTGGATTTGTAAAACATGGATTTGTAAAACATGGATTTGTAAAACATGGATTTTGTAAAATGACACCACATCGCAAGATAGTCACGAAACCACGCTTTTCCTTTGCAAACTGAGTTCGTCGGATATATTTTCTTGTAGTATTTCATTGTATTTCATTGTGCTATTGTTGAAAAGCTGCGCGGACTTTAAACAAAGTGGAAATTGAAGAATATGCTGTATAAAATTGCGACAGCTCACATTCTTTCCTGCACGCTCCTCCATGCAATCAGACGCGTACAATGTACATTGGATAGCTGTCAAATTGCAAATTCAAGTCAACACCTCAGGAAAACCTCAGGAAAACGCAAACATAGGATCGAAATTCATCAATCACAGGTCACGCTCAAAACAGAAAACGGCTATGATTGGTTTGTTGTCCTGCATTGTGAATTGCACGATTTGTTTCATTTTTGTTTTGTTTCATTCGCTTGACGCTGAAGTCTCCTACGCAGCCGTTATTTGTGTCGTCACGCAAACGCTTCTCCCCACTAACGGCTGCTCAAACCTGGACCACATGCCTTGCAGTGCCATTTTTGGAACTCGTTCGCGGCAAAATACCACCCAATCATAGATTGTGTTCTTATCATGACCTTAGTACGCGTCGGAAAACGTCAAACGCCACGCTAGTATGCCGCCTTTTGAATTTGACGCACACCAGACATCAAAATAAAACACGGTTTTACTGAAGAAAAATGTATGATATGAAAGAATAATGTCGCAAAAACTTCATTATAATTACAACAGACATCCTAGTTCAAGAATTGGATCGATCTAGCAAGTTTTCGGCAAACGGTAACAGTCACGTTTTTGCGGATAGCTGTCAAAGTTACGGCGGTCAAAACAAAAGGAAAGGAATGTGGTTAGTGGGGAGAAGCGTTGCGTGATGACACAAATAACGGCTGCGTAGGAGACTCAGCGTCAAGCGAATGAAACAAAACAAAAATGAAACAAATCGTGCAATTCACAATGCAGGACAACAAACCAATCATAGCCGTTTTCTGTTTTGAGCGTGACCTGTGATTGATGAATTTCGATCCTATGTTTGCGTTTCCTGAGGTTTTCCTGAGGTGTTGACTTGAATTTGCAAATTTGTTACATTGTACGCGTCTGATTGCATGGAGGAGCGTGCCAGGAAAGAATGTGAGCTGTCGGCAATTTTATTACAGCATATTCTTCAATTTCCACTTTGTTTAAAGTAACGCGCAGCTTTTTCAACAATAGCACAATTGAGAATACAATGGACAATACTAAATACAAGAAAATATACCCGACGAACTCAGTTTGCAAAGGAAAAAGCGTTGGTTTCGTGACATATCTTGCAGATGTGGTGTCATTTTACAAAATCCATGTTTTACAAAATCCATGTTTTTACAAATACCATGATTTTACAAATCCATGTATTTACCAAATCCATGTTTTACAAATCCATGTTTTACAAATCCATGTTTTACCAAATCCATGTTTTACAAAATCCATGTTTTACAAATCCATGTTTTACAAATCCATGTTTTACAAAATCCATGTTTACAAATCCACCTTTTACAAATCCAGTCCATGTTTTTACAAATCCAGTACCAGTCCATTGTTTTACAGTATGCCAAAAAACTACGACTGTTTTGCAGTCTAGGTATTTTAGGGAGGGGTTTTATCTTTGTCTTTTGTCCTAAACAGGGGCCAGGTTTTCAAACCCTCAGCCGGGCACCACCTAATACCCAAACATTTGTAAAGTAACCCCCTCCCCCGGGATCAGAAGATGGTTGTGCGCCTACTCACAATTGACGACAGGATCATGAAATCAAAGGGATTTTACACAACTAACGTGAGGATTGGCGCGACATGGCACAGAGTTGCCAGGCGGCGGTGAAGCACCGCTGATATCACACGAGAGCATGAGTTGGAAAATCACTGGAAGCTTTGTCATAAGTTTCCAGACAGAAAAAACAACAATTACTTTCTCGCTAGAAATTGACCTCACACAGTCTATTGCTGAATGACCAACAGCAGCGAGATAATAGAGCCAGCGACAAGCCAATAAATTGGTTTTTGACATAAGACCCACAGGGCTCATTAACCCCAATCTAAATAATGTAAAGATTACTGCAATTAAGTTGAACATTTTCATTAAAAAAAGTTAGAAACACATTCAGAGATTTCACTTAGGCAGGCAAGCGAAGCTTATTATTTGATTTGAAAATAGCTAACAAAAATATACAACCTTGTGGTAAAATTAGGACGCGACGCATATGTTACGACTGTAAAATTAGATACGGTAAAATTAGGACGCGTAAAAATATGGTTACCATGGAAATTTCTGTTCGATGACCTTTCTCGGCCTTTTTTCTCCCTAGGTCTTCCCATAATGCCTTGCCTTCGCCACTGTCTACCAGGTAAACCATGACACCTTGCGCCCCTCGTTCTCCTCGAGAACCTCTGTTTCTTTCTTTCCGGTGGAACCTGGCACGCCATTACTTTCTCCAAAAGCGCTGGACACAGTGCTAGTGATGCTGTTTGAGTTGTGAGAACCGTGTTGCGTGATTTCACACGGAACATCTTCTATTGTGAGAGATTTATTGCCTGAATCTGATATCAAGCTGCGACGGAAACTTGCGTTTTGTTCTCTTACTCGGAATCTTTATAAAGAAAGGGAAAATAACCAATAAACGGAGTTGCTGTGTTCACTTATGCCAGTGCCTGTGCTTATATAGACTTATAATCATGACTTGGAGCCCACATCCCTTTCAAGTCGTAGGCGCATTAAAAATTATAAATAACCGGCGAAAAGAAAACGTCGCACAATTGACACCGTCCTATTTTGGTTATAATCAGAATAAGGAATGTGCTCGATTTCATTGTTGCCTGATAATTGTTATGAAAAACATTTCATGTTGCTGTCGATGTTGTGCTTACTCAGTTGAACGTTTGCCAGAAGAGTCTGTAATAATGTTTTCCTTTCTTTTCTCTTTAAGGTCAAACCAGGTTTAAACCTGGTTCTCTGCAATTCGTATTCCTGCTGGAGTATCAGTTCGGGCCCACATCTTGTTGAAAAGCAAACTTTTCTCGCTGCAACGAGAATTTTTATCGCATTAAGCCAATTTAAGGGCATTATTGGCGTCAGTCCTCTTCAGGTCAATTAAATTGTTGAACTACAAGTTAGAACAAGAATAAAATTGGTTCGAAACTGGCAACAACAGTTATTCTGCTGTAGCGTGTGTATTTGTAGCCTCAGGAATAATTTTCCTTATCCACAGAATCCACCCAGATCTTAGGACTTCAAGGGCACTCCTTAATTAAGCTGGATCATTTCAGGGGAATACAATCGATGCGCTTCGGAAGGCCTATAATCGCCTTGGATATTCGGATAAAGTGTGATGATTGCTAAACTAAAGAGGTTTAATTCCTTTATTGAAACTGTCACTCCGAACTTCTCGTAGATATTGAGCTGCGTAGACATGTAATATCCGTTGTTTCGCCGAGAGATAAAAAAATAATTTCATTGTTACCGAAGAAACTAAGGGCCAGAGTAGGATGGAAAGGCAACAGCGGAACTCGTAAATTCGGGCTAATTCAGTGAAAGATTGTTGTTCTGATATCTCGCTGAAAATCTTTCAAATTCGCGATCGATACCATATATAATGATTTAAAACACAAAAGAATTCAAACTGTTAGTTAACGCTATGTGCCTCAAAATAGGTGATGGGGAAAATCCGAAAGACATTGCGACTCATGCACTCTAATGATTTGATACTGAGAACATTGTATGCGAAACTCTGGACGATAAAAAATTGCTCTTGTACTTACCTCTCTGCCGTTTTCATTTCGTCCTTGTGCTCTGCTGTTTGAGTTGATGCGATTTCCATGTGGGTTTCCACTTTCGAGATTCGCAGTTCATTCATCTCTGTCTTCCTGTTTATCGATTCCATCCTCAAAAACATTGCCACGATCAACAACATCGAAATATAGGACAGAACCGAGGAACCTTTGTGTAGAATGTCGCCACATTTGGGCGGATGATTTCTTGTTTGGTTCCATGATGGATTCAAACACAAACATTTTGTTCAGAGAGCCTCGACTGCCGTGTGAACTGTTTGATTTCCCTTCAGCAGTTGTTCCTGTACATACGGGACATGCCGAGACATAACTGTAAAGCGAAACCGTTATGAATTGATTGATCTGTCATCGTTTGGAATAAACTTTACTCTTTCTTTCATTCCCCAGGGTGACCAATATTCTTATTTCTTCTGAAAACCTAAATATAGGAATACATTGTAAAGCAGGAAAGTAACCGGTTTATCAAGTTGCCTTGATGGCCTTGATGTATCACCAAATAGTTATAAAACGCGCGTTGAGTGAAACATCACCTCAATACACCCCTATACCCCCCACCCCCCCCCCCCCCCCCCCCCCCCCCCCCCCCCCTCCCACAATCGAACACTTTTAAGCCGGACAGCAAATTCACGGATTATAGAGAACGGGCACCACACGACGGTTAAATTGGCCTTTCTCTATATTTGGCGCCTTGAACTCTCAGCTCCTGGACAGTTCGGCCCACATTGCGACAAATTGACGTGTTGGAATAATCGCGAAGTAGTTTACTGGAACCTGAATATCACTTTTTAGATCGCCAGCTTTTGCAGAATTTCGCGCGCCGAAAAGAAGCCTTATGAAAACACCGCTGAACCAAACATAATGACCGTTGTGAGGAGTTGTGGAGACGGCATCGGTTTCTCGCAGTCCCATGCCATGTCCTCTAGCCCCCCCCCCGCCCCCCTGGGTTAAGCTTTCTTAAAACCATTAGAAGAATGGGACAGTTTTATTAGGTTTATTTTGTAGTACGAGTAGTACGATTGCGTTTTGGTACATTTCCTATGCCGTCCTCTTCAAAACAAAAACGTCAAATGACCAAATTCACGGTATTATAGAGAACGTGATATTCTCCTTTCTCTAAGTGGATTTGGACTCCGTCCCAACAAATTCAGCCCCAGGACAGTTCAGCCATATTGGACAAATTGAAACGTAGTAGTTGATAGGAACGTTGAATTTACTTTTTTAGTGACGTTTTCCTTGCGTTACCGTCGGTCAGAAAATGTACTATGCACTGTATGACACCTACAACCCGTAGCATACCGTAAGCCTTCCAATTAATAAGCGCCCCATTTCTAATAAGCGCGCTCCCACTTGAGTTTTGTTAATAAGGCCCCTATTCCAATAACCACCCCCTTCCAATAAGCGCCCTTTTATACGACATAGATTTTAGCGCGCGAATACGCACCAAGACAAGTGCAAATTTGAGACGATTATACTCGTCTTAGTCCCCCTGTCCGCGTGCTACGGAAACACTGTTTGAAAACCTATATTTTAGGAAATAATTATCTCGTATAATAAACAATTTATGTCAGCGAAAGTTGTGTAATTTGGCGGGTATTTTTACTTGTCAATGTTTATTTATTCTCGCCTAAAGGTTTGAAAAAATAAACACTGACTCGTAAAAATACCCAGCCATATTACACAACTTTCCGCTGAATAACCTCTTTTCATTACGTAAGCGTCCCGTTCCAATAAGCGCCTAATTCAACATGACGTACACAAGGAAAAACAACTAGTCATTTAGCTTCCTTATTATTATTACTGCATTACACCTGTATTGTCTTCTTCTTAAGTGTCTCGACTATTTATGTTTATGTCAAAAAAAATAAGCGCCCGCCCACTAAGCGACCATCTGCGAATAAGCGCCCCATTCTTAATAAGCGCCCCTCCCAAAAGCGCCCTCTCTTGAGCTACCAAAAGTAAATACCGCCCCGAGCATAAAAAAATGGGTATAAAATCGAATCATACGATACCCCCGCTTCAGTCAAACTAACCTACTCTTTCAAAACATCTTGAGAAGGCTGGAGTTGTGTTAATTTATATTTCAAATCAATTGGTTCAATCTTAATACTGCGAACCAGTTTTACGTCGAGCTGATAATCTTAAAGTTCATCGAATTTATTATTTGCAAACAATCTCAAGCTCAAATGTGATAAGAAAACTTAACTTTCCTAAAGATGTAGGTTATATGAGTGATCGCGTTTAATGGATCCACAAATTAATGAGTAGGACTGGAATGGGTGGTAATGTGTGCCTAGCTTCATAACCAAAGTCATATTCAGTTGCGCTGCCTCCTTGTTTTCAACAAAAGAAGCAACGTCAGTTTCTGTTATTCCAATCCCGTGATCAGCATATAGACAGCGGCGTCCTCCTCCACCAATCATCATCACTGATCCATCACCAACCGAGTCACACCAGAAGCCGATGTTGTTGGCGCTTTGGATGTTTCACTGCACTCAGCCTGTTGAAACCCGTCTGTTGACTTGTACTGGCCGCCATATTGAACCGTACAACTTCCCAGACACTGGTTACTGCCCAAACTTTGCCATTTCTAAAGTCGCCATAAACTTGTGAGTTTAGAGCGGAATGTTTGTCCAGCCAAACAGTTACGTGTGGTCTGTAACAAAGGAGTGTGACTGGGGTCATCACTGCGCGTGATCTTAAACTCTCTGCCGCTGACCAACCAAAAGGCTGGTGAGATCATGTCAGTGTTCATCGACTGACTAGTTGTTGTTCCCATGGCAACTTGCGGGTCATACCACCAGAGTCCGTCGTCGCGCATCCAGTTTTTGTTATCATTGTTTGAGAATCGGGCGATAAGAGTCCATCCTTTGTCGTCCTCGGTCATGTGACAGTACAACTGATAAAGGAAGGGGGGAATTTGCTCAAGCAAATTAATGCGTGGTTCTAGATATATTTTTTTTGAAAACGCTTCATGGTCTAATTACACTGATTAATAGCTATCTCCTTTACAAGTATACATCTATCAACGTTTCTTCCTTTGATTTCCTAAATTTTCGTGCTTCGCCGCATATCATACCAAATTCATGTTATTTCGATTTCTAATGATAAATGATAATGATAATAATAATAAAATTGCAGTTGAAGCTAATTCCGCTGTATTGAACTGCGCGTTATTATCACGTATAATTTCGCAGTTGTTAGCAAACAATCAGCTGAGCTCGTTTTCTTACTACATAAAATGACACATTTCCATTTCTTAGCAGGTACTCTCCAATCCAGTTAGCTCTTCTGGTTTGTCATCATTTGAGCCTCATCACATGAAGGAGCATCTGAGTCAATAGGAAATCACAAACATTTTCATCACAACTTTCTTCCTCATAATATTTTCGCCACATCAGTTTCCATTATGGAAGTTTGTCAGGAAAAATATGACAACAAAAGAAAAAGTGTGTTGCAGTTAATTACATTCTTTGACGTGTTGACCTTCACGATCGATCGCTTTTATTTAATGCAGTGGGTGTGGTATCTTATGTTGGGGAAATTATAAATTTAGAGCGTATATGATTGTCTTGAGCAAAATCGTAACTTGATACAGTATAAAATTAAACATATCCTTACCGATCAATTCACATTTTTCTCCAGTCCACGGGTTTTTTGCAGGAACATGAAAATGTTTGTTTCTTGTCGTCAGGTCACACAGGAACCGCCATTGATACAACCTGTCATGAGGACATCCTGAAATTAAAAGTTTTTTTAAAAGTAGGTTTAGATAAACAGGCAATGTAGAACCGTCTACAAGAGAAATATTATGTACTATTGAATGATGTAAGAAACAATGGAAAACATATCCCTATATTTTGAGTTATGAGCTGTTTTGATGTTTAAATTGACTGGTGAAAATGATATATATATTTATGTTTATTCGCCGGCCGAGGTCTCGAGTACGGCACGAGGCCGCTGTACGGACCGACCAAGGCCGGTTGAATAACGTGTTTATTTTTTCCTACTTGTTCTGTATAAATGCTAGAAATCTTGAAATTCTTGTATTGAAAAATTCTTTTTCACGCGCGCGCGTATTATCGCAAGGTCGCTATAAAACTTACCGAATAAATAAAATTTAATCAAATAACAGAAAACTGCCGATGATTAATTTTTACACCAAAATATGTAATTACAGAAAGCTATAATACGTAAGCTGTGAAGAACAGACGATGGAGACTCAAACGGAATTTCACCACTAAAAGCAGCTGAAATGAGAAGCTATTTCAAATTTAACACAAAAAACCATTCAAAGCGGTCGCAACCGGCGGCAAATTTTTAGGACAATCTTCAATACTCTTGAAAGCATTTTTAGAGCAAAGCTGTTTTCCCTCAGTTTTCACCAATTTCATTTTCTCATGTTAATCTAATTTTTACCATTCAAATTATGGCAATTCATAATTTTCATTTTATGCGAAACCTTGACAAACTGTAAACTTGCTTTCAGTTTCGTTCAACGTACGGCACAACTGATTTAAGTTTTATAAGCTTACGTGCCGAGAGGATTATTTTTCCTGGACTAACCGGTAATCACTAAGTGTCTTTCCCTTGAATGAAACTGAACGGAAGGTATGGTTTAGGAAAAAAGAGAAACGAAAAGCAAATGATTAAAACTAAGGAAAAATGAGTCTAAACACGGAGATTTATAGTTCAAAAAATAACAGAGCGCGAGCGTGGTTTGAAAACTGATTTTCCGCAAAAACAACAACAAACTCAAATTATGATTCGGTTTAAAATCAAATGAAAACTCGCCTTTTTGAAGAAATGCAAGTTCTTTAATTCCACTGCGTAGTTCTCCCTTCCACTTGACACAACGGTAAGAGAGCAATATAATGAGAAACGGCAGTATAAAAAGCTCTTCTTCTTCGCATCGACCTTCGTCCTTCCGCTCAACGTTGCTGAAATTAAAATGTCTAGAGCGCATGCCTACGCTACGATTCCGGCCGCGGGTCTTCGACGGTTTCAACTGGCAATTTTTCCCGTTTCCCGAGACAAATTTTGGCTTGATTAATATGTTTTTGTGGGTCTTACAGTATTAAACGCATTCTGGCAAGTTTTACAAAGCTAGCAATAATTTTTCTAACCCGAGGTAATTGCGCAGGATGGTCGGAGCGGGTCCGTAACTCGGGGTCCGTACCTGCAGGATACGGACGCGCTGAATTCGCGCGCTCCTTGAGCCAATCAAATTCAAGTGATTTGGATACTGGACACGCTAAAAAAAAAATGACATTATTTGTATTTGAGTTGAACATTTTAATCTGACAATCTGAATCCTAAATATTTCAACAGTGGTCGACTGAAACAAACATACAATTTTCGCTAGTTGAGTCTATAAAGCAAGCGGAAAGTAGTTGTTTATTAGTAAAATTATCTGCTATGTTTATCCTGGACGCCTGCATTTCTCGTTTCTGTGCACCTGTCAAATTTAATTTTTCGCTCAAAATACTGTGAGTTGACATCACAACTTAGGCTCATAACCAACCAGTTTACTTGGTAATATTATGATCACTGTGTTTTTAATATCCTGCCCGCTTAATTTCTCTTCCTCTGGCGCAGCCTGCTTTAATGTTTTGCTTAACAAAAACTGTGAGTTGACGTCCACAACATGGGCTAATAATAGCAAGATAATAGCATAAGCTGAAAACACATTACGTAAGTAAACGCTTCCTGTTGCAATTTCGATCAGAAATCCTTTATGGAACTTGTTGAAAGTCAAGTACTAATATATTACCTTTAGGAGCACAGAGAAAGTAACTCCTTGTTGATCATGAAACTCGGTGTTTGCGTCGATGACTCCGTGTTTGTTCAGTTCACAAGTTCCTTTACGTTCTTTTTTGATGGCACTTTGAAGTTGGTTGAGGTACACCAGGCGTTTCTCAGGCACGAATGGCTGCACGTCATTGAACTGGGAGACTCAAACCGTTTGACAACGTGGCCTTTAAGCCGCTTATTTTCCCGCATCGTGAAGAATGCTGAACGAGAAGAAGTGGAATCTTCTTCGGCGGCGAAAACGGCAGCATTTATCATTCCTTGAATGATGATAAAAAGGACAAGCTTTTTAGCTCCATAACTCGTCTGTACGTACATGTAATGGGAAATTGTTTTTTTTGGCCCCGTGCTAATATATATAATTGTGGATGGAGATATAAGACGCAGCGATTGGCCTATTTTTGTTGGATTATATTCAGAGGTGGTGTGCAAATGAGCTTACAAAAAAATAATTATGAAATAGTTTTCTAGTTTGTGACAGACTGTCGTTTAAATACTAATATAATGTATTGGCAGTTCACCAAAATACACTGAATATAACGGTGTAACCTTAAAAGGTGGCCGACAATATTTTGTCACATTATTTTTCATCAGCGTTGAAAATAAAAAAAACCCGGTATAATTGGAATAAAAACTTTGAATGTTGATTGAAAGAAATGCATACACTCCAGTGATCGCCCAGTTTTATTTTTTTTACCCCTCTTTGAATTAGTGAATTAATTGGAAAAAGGAGGAATACATTTATTGTTTTCTTGTTTTTTTTTTTTTAAGTGTTTTCGTTGCATTTCGACAGGTTATCCTTTGGCCATTGTGGCTAATGTCACGAATGGAAACTCTTCACAGCCCCCCACCCCCCCCCCCCCCGGGTACTCCCGTCAATTTAGGATATGTGTGTGCCGCGAAGGCTCTCAAACCCTGACCCTATTTAATAAGCCGTCAAACCGACAAACAATTTAAGGGAAAAACAATAACTCATAATTGTGTGTGAACAGGTCGTTTCTATTTATTTTCTGCACATGGGAAGCTTTAGCGGGTAGTTCAGTTTTAGACCATATCTTTTTTGTTTTAGCTGGGCGTTTAAAACTGCAATTTAGCTAATATAATTTAAAGGAACCCTATGTAAGGATCACAATACCAAAAAGGATACCCTATTTAAGGACTGGGCACCTCAAAAACCATACCCTATCGGGCGGCACGTACCTATATAGCTTACATAATTTATGGGAGTTCCCCCCCCCCCCCCCTCCCCGGGATATAAATAATTTAAAAAATATGACTCTTAGTATTCGAATTAACGACAATATTGCAACTGAGGGAAATGTGAGCGTAGAAGAAATTTCAATATTTTGAAAGAGCCATGTAACACTTTTTTTTTATTGAAGATATACGACAGCCAACCCAACTGACATGTACACTAATAAGATATCGCCTACAGTTTATTCATTAGAAAGTCTCTACAGCGTGTTTGTTTATTTCACCTACGTTTTGGTCTTTTAACAAATGGATAGCTGCCAAGTATTTTTGCGCCGACGAATGATTAACTGCCTACGCCGTATTTTAGCTCAAGTAAAGTAATAATCCAGCATGACTCAACATATGTATTGGTATTATTCGTTCTGCACAATATCTAGACTGCAAAACAGTCGTTTTTCCTCAAAAATCGTTTGGTCGCGCGCCGAAAGCGTGGACCCTCGCGTGCGTCTCTCCCCAGTTCCACTCTCCGTTTTCACAACTCGCTCCAGACCTTTCGTTCGAAGAACCGCGTGCATTCGTTGACAGACCAACGGCAAAAATACGACTGTTTTGCAGTCTACACAATATCAGGACTCGTCACTTATAATATATCCTTGTTTTCTCGTTTTAATGAAAGTAGTAAGTGTGACTAGCCGATTCCAACTATAATTCCGTTCATTTCACTGATATGCTGAGTTCGCGCGCGTCACGTCAGTTTATAACATGCACCTGCTGTTAAACATTCTAGAATGTTCTATTCATGTAAAGCTGCGTGCTGCATCAATATTTATTTATCACACATTTTCCCTCAAATATTGGTATATTTGTAACCAAAAATGTTTTTAGAAAAGGCGGTAAAGAAGGTGACTTTTGATAAATGTTGATATATAGTGCGTGCAAAAACGCTCTAATAGCCGTGATATGATAACAGTTTACCTAGCGCTAGGAAAACTATAAATAAAGATGACGTAATCGTCAAGGTGGTTCCATTGTTTAACAACAGTCTTTCCTGTTTACGAGGTAACACAGTGGAGTCTTGCTATCAGCCTGGGAAATAAGTTACATTTTTAGACAGATCTTCGTTGAAGTACAGGTAGGGCTTCCGAGTCTTGTCACCCAATCATAACTTTGCGCGAATACTCGCGAGTACTTCATAAATTGTCACGCTGGCATACGTCATGTTTCTTAGTCTGAAGTGTCAACAGTCTCCTCACCCGACGGGGGTTAGGGCGAGGAGACGGCTGAAAGTTCAGACTATATGTTTCTTAGCAAACTTCGATTCCAGTTAATTTATCGGAGACGGAAATTTATCCCTCAACTGATGCTCGTAGCCCCGACTGTTTTCTTCAAACCGGTTTCTCTTGGATACGGGTCGGATACTGATGCGCGGTATAATTTTATCTTGATTTGTAGAGCTTAAAAGCTCTCGAGCTCTGGTCAGACACGACTTTTATATTTTGTGCAGAGTTCTCGTTTTCTCTTGTCTTTTCTTTTGTGCCTTTTTACCAGCCAATCAGAAAAAAATAGATCTGACCAGAGCTCGTGATCTTGGGACGCTAAGATAATTTGCCTTCTCTGACCTCCCTCTCCCCCCTTTAAAGATGTTGTGTTCTGGTCTTCTATTCTTAATTCGACACTGTTCGGGGAATAGGGGGGGGGGGGGGGACCTTTTTGATAGCTATCATTTGTAGCATGATTTCTGGAGTAATTGTAGTTTAACAGGTAACAATCCACTTTTTTTATTCACACATACGATACTTACAGTACAAACTTGAAATGATTACAACAGCAAAATGACAAATGAAAATCTAAAATTTAAAATACTTACAATCATTTCCAATACCTACTTTACTAACAAATAGTTTCACTTATATTAGTTACATTGGATACAACTGGTTTAGTATAAGGTGCATCATTTACAATTATGGTTGGGAAAAATGTGTTAGTTTTATAGGTGTAAACTTTTCTTGGTAATTCCGCTGACCAGCGCATGGGGGTGTTACAGTGCTGTATAGGGGTGTACGGTGCTGTATAGGGGTGTAACAGTGCTGTATAATGGTGTATAGTGTTGTATAGGGGTGTAACAATGCTGTATAGGGGTGTACAGTGCTGTATAATGGTGTACAGTGCTGCATAGGGGTGTACGGTGCTGTATAGGGGTGTACGGTGCTGTATAGGGGTGTACGGTGCTGTATAGAGGTGTATAGTGCTGTACAGGGGTGCACGGTGCTGTATAGGGGTGTACGGTGCTGTATAGAGGTGTATAGGGGTGTATAGGGGTGTACGGTGCTGTATAGAGGTGTATAGTGTTGTATAGGGGTGTACAGTGCTGTATAGGGGTGTACAGTGCTGTATAGAGGTGTATAATGTTGTTATAGGGGTGTACGGTGCTGTATAGAGGTGTATAGTGCTGTACAGGTGTGTACCGTGCTGTATAGGGGTGTATAGTGTTGTATAGTGGTGTATGGTGCTGTATTGAGGTGTATAGTAATGTATAGGTTGTACGGTGCTGTATAATGGTGTATAGTGTTGTATAGGGGTGTATAGTGTTGTATAATGGTGTATATAGTGCTGTATAGGTGTACAGTGCTGTATAGGGGTGTACAGTGCTGTATAATGCTGTATAGTGTTGTATAGGGGTGTACAGTGTTGTATAATGGTGTATAGTGCTGTATAGGGGTGTACAGTGCTGTATAGGGGTGTACAGTGCTGTATAATGGTGTACAGTGCTGCATAGGGGTGTACGGTGCTGTATAGAGGTGTATAGTGCTGTACAGGGGTGTACAGTGCTGTATAGAGGTGTATAGTGTTATACAGAGGTGTACGGTGCTGTATAGAGGCGTATAGTGTTTGTATAGGGGTGTACAGTGCTGTATAGGGGTGTACAGTGCTGTATAGAGGTGTATAATGTCGTATAGGGTGTACGGTGTTGTATAGGGGTGTATGGGGGTGTACGGTGCTGTATAGGGGTATACGGTGCTGTATAGAGGTGTATAGTGCTGTACAGGGATGTACCGTGCTGTATAGGGGTGTATAGTGTTGTATAGTGGTGTATGGTGTTGTATAGAGGTGTATAGTGTTGTATAGGGTTGTACGGTGCTGTATAGAGATGTATAGTGTTGTATAGGGGTGTACGGTGCTGTATAGGGGTGTATAGTATTGTATAGTGAGGGGTATAGCGGTATAAGGAAAGGATACTATAATGAATATTACACGAAGTAAGACTTATGTGTCCTTAGGCCTCAGTCGTTGTTATTTACCCGGCGTGTTAAATCGATGAAAATCGATCATCGGAAATCCAATCGATCAATCGATATCAATCGATAGCATTAGTTAATTGATATCGATTGATATTGGCCAATCGATGATCAATCGATAATCACAAAAAATGTTCCGCAAATTATCGATTTTCATCGATTTTCATCGATTTTTATCGATTGTTGCGTGTTTTCTCAGAGCTCGGTGTAACAAAATCCCGAACAAAAATGTCTGGTCAAGAGACGCTGCATCGCGGCAGAAATCAACTTCATACACGGAATATTTCACATCCAGTCCTTCCAGAGAGAACATTAAGAGAGCCTAGAACATATCTTGAAATACAAAGCAAACCTTTACTAGAAAAACATCGCAAATTACGAAGGTGTCAAACTTCACAGGGGCGAAAGCCCGATAGGAAACCGAACATCACCTTTCAACATGTGGCTAGAATTAACATAACCCTGGGTGCCAGAGGCTTTTCTTGCGCGGTTTCCGGTTTCAAATCTCTCTTATGGCCCGCGCGAAAAGCCTCTGGAGCAGGGCGCTATTGCTTTGATAACGCCGAGCCAATGGCAAGCCTGCTTAAATGGATTTAGTCCAGAATTTGGACTAGATTGCTGATTGGCTCCTAACGACTCCCTAAGGTATTTTGAATCTAATAGTCTCTGTGATTGGTTGACAAGAATAGTACGCTGCGGGGAAAAAAGCCTTGTGAATGACGAGGCGATGAAGAGATAGAACAGTGATCGATAGAACAGTGATTGTTGTTGTTGCATGTTGTTGAATAATCGCGGATTCTGATGGAAGTTTGGAGAAAGCACTTGAAGAGGGCCTTAGCGATAGTTTTAAAACGTTTCGACGGTGTCGACGAATTAAGCGCCGAGGCAGACAGATGGCATTATTAATTTTATTCGCCGCAAGGACGTTTTAGCGGCCGAAGGCTTGTTGATATCTGCACATGCTGCACCGCGAGACTTTTTGATGCCCAAACCAGGAGAGCTTGAACATCGCTTAGTTCGCGCATGCTGTTCGTCTGCTTTCCAGTGGGATAAATTGGATTTTCATGATACCGCTCTTTAAAGGAGGTTAACTCCTTGAGAGCTGCCTCATATCGTTCGATTAAAACACTTCTTACAGAGAATTCGCGGGCCGACTGAAAGATCATTGTCGATCGCCAAAAGCTCTGAAACTCTACCTGAAATGTTTAGTTTTCTGGCGTTTTCCGAACGTATCCACCATTAACCACCACACCAGCTTCACATAATCGGCACGATAGCGAAGACTTCGAGGTAGGGACCCTTTTTACAGGAGTTGTTTTCGTTCAACGAATACCGCCATTTGACACCTTGTAAAACTATCTGCTGTCATATCTCCACGTGCCATTACATGTGATCACAGTAGGACACTTACGCTGTGATTGGTTTAAAATGTAATACGTTAAAAATGATCAAAGTTCAACGGGAACGGTAAATCAATGCGCCCTGTGCCAGAGGTTTATTTCTCGCGGCTCCGCCGCTCGCCGGGGCGTCGTGACTTCTGGACTTCATGACTTCGGATCTCGACGCGACGGAGAAATAAACCTCTGGTACCCAGGGTAGAATTAACACAGTTAAAGGTTCAAATTTACTTGAAAATCCTCCTCATAATAAAACATATGTCGCCCGTTAGAAACATACAGGGTATCAATCAAATATAGATTGTACTCGTTAGAACAAAAATACAAAAGGTTTCAAATGTTTCACACTGGTAGACATTGAGCGGCCTGTCAACCCTTGCTATTTCCTACTGATTCAGTTGTTGTTCTAGCACGGCCGGCTTTTCAAATTGATATGTGTAGCTTTTCTGTTTGCTCGTGTAAATCTTGCCTCGTTTTTGAATGATGGCGATCAGCACGTTGTTCCTGTTGTACACGGCTAGTCAATGTTCAATTTCATTTACAACTGTTCTGTTATTGAAATGAAATCATTTCATGGCTGATTTGAGCGTCATTATGGCATTAATTACATCTTCCACATGAATAAAATGCAATACCGATGACAATCGATGTCAATCGATGACAAATCGATTACAATCGATAAAATCGATATCAATTAATCGATTGATATTGGAAATCGATGATCAATCGAATTATCACAAAAACATGCGTCATCGATTGATCATCGATTTCCAATATCAATCAATTAATTGATATCGATTGTCATCGATTATCGATTTTA
The DNA here is from genome assembly GCA_029204205.1 of Desmophyllum pertusum. Lineage (NCBI taxonomy): Eukaryota > Metazoa > Cnidaria > Anthozoa > Scleractinia > Caryophylliidae > Desmophyllum > Desmophyllum pertusum. Next base: position 471,287 of record MU826873.1, on the reverse strand, counting down.
TCGATTTAACACGCCGGGTTATTTAGTATTTACCGATTTTTCAGGACGGTGTTTCTCTGAATTTTCTCGTCTTACACATTTAAAAGATAGACCTTTTTGGAGTTCCGATGCCAACAAACGCATAAATTCTGTAATTCTTTCGTTCCTCGGTTTCAGAAATCCTTCTTTCACGAATTTACATCATATGTATTTATCGAAACAAGCTTGGAGATGAATCAAGGGGTTTATACAACTTCATTGAACTTGAAGCACCGTGAACAGGACGGTTCCAGCAGGGAATATGTTAGGCAAACTACATTGCCGAAAAAGAGGAAGCGTTCAACTCAGTGTGATCTTTGGCGTTTTCAAGGAAGACATCGAAGTACGGTAAATGTTATTTCTAAGTTTGATTTATAACAAAAATTAATTAAGCTTATATAATTATTGTTTAACTGAACTAATCTTTTGATTCCAATTCCAATATAAATTTAAACTTTTTAATTTTCGCCCCATGTAAAGGAATCCAAGAGGGTCTTGGATTCCGGATTCCGCACCGTGGATTCCGGATTCCAATGACTGGATTCCGATTCCATGCCTATGGATTCCGGATTCCAAACGTTCCGAGATTCCGGATTCCAAAGCTTTTAGCTCTGGTTTTCATTCGTACTTCGATAGCAGATTCTGCTATTAAATTACGAAGTCGTCTTTTGAAAAAAAGAACATACTGTACCATTTTCTTTTCAATATATCAGAATGTACATTTTAATATCTAAAATTTGAGTTCCTACTGCGTCGATTAAATTATTTTAAACTTGTTGGCGTACCTGTTGACAAGAGGCGTCTCTGAAGTCCAGTAATCCGCAGTAATCCACAACAATGAAGCTATCTGACGAAGTGTTCTCATTCAAACGATTATAACATTAACAGAACCAAAAGTAGTAGGAATAGAAGGTTGGTGCTTTTGCATGTTCAAATTGAAATCACCTGTTTAAAATTATTAATTTCTTTCTCTTATTTTATAGCTACATTCAGGGCCCGCGCAGCAATATTTTGAGTGCGGGCTAATGCGAACGTGTACACATGAACCAACTAGGGGTCCGGGGGCATGGTCCACTGGAAAATTTTTTAATTTACGTCTTCTGAAATTGCTGGAAATGCATCTAAAATTGACAAAACGCCGTGAAAATTACTAACTTTCAGCGCTTAGAAAAGCGTTGTTTTTATAAATACATGTACAATAATAAACATTTATTATCCGGTCTTAAAATTCACTATCAAACCCGGCTTCATATAATGAAATTTACTCAACTGTATTACTAAACCTAAACCAGGGATCGTGGTCAGAAAGGAAATTAACAAAGACGGTATAGTCATATCGATTCTGTATGATGTTGGCAATGAATTCAATTTTAGTTTCGTTCTTTGAGTCCACAAACACTCAGATAACTCCTCGGGCAGCATTTTATTTGCTTTTATAAAATTTTGGTCATATAACGCGCGCTCTGATTGGTCAATTCGAGCCCTAAAGTACGCGCCCAAAGTCACGCACGTGCTTTATCGAGTTTCATAATAAAGTACCAATGTAACACGCGTTCTGATTGGTTGATACAACGTGCGCGCGCGGGCTTATGAGATTACAAAGCGCGGAAGCTCACGAATGCTCACGCCATCCGCTAAGTCAACCTCGTTCCCAGGGTCTCTCATCTTCCCGCCCCTGGAGCGAGAGAAGAGAGACCCTGGTCTGGTCTGGTCACGTGTGTCCCAGAATCTGGGATGTAGCAAATAAAAGATTCGTGGGAGGGGCAGATGAGTGTGAAATTTGTCTCCACTTTGCCTAGGGGTGAGCGGAAAGTGTTGTAAATCAAAATAACCGCATGTGGACGTGCTTTCGTGGCAAACATTTTGGCCGTTCCGAGACGCCAAAAAGACGATTAAACGGACGATTAAAGAATTTTGTAGCCTTCAAGACCGCGATCAAGGAAAGC